>OMLM01009119.1:0-34766 GCA_900302695.1 Helostoma temminkii | reverse complement strand
TGTGAACTTAAGCCCTGACTAACAAAGATTCTGAGCCCTCAAACCTTTATTTTTTTGTCCACATGTTAAAGTTTCCTGCAGAATTCAAACCATCCTGTGATGCAAAACATCACAAAATCAGACTACACATTTAAATTCGGATAATAAATTTGGAATTTCCTAAAAACATAAATCAATACGACATACTGATCTTACCTTGGTGGCTCTGTGATGTCATCGTTGACAGGTTGGTCAGGTGGCTGTCGCAGTACAGCAGGCGAGCACCCGGTTTGGTGTGGGTATTGCAGAATAGATGCGCGTGTGTTTGTGCAAGTGCAGATGTGATTTACAGGGCGGAAATCGTGAGGCTGTTATCCTGCCAAATCTGTGGCTGTCTGGGAGTGTGTGTGTGTGTTTAAATGTGTGTGAGCGCGTGTGAGTTCAGGCTGATCCAACACTCAGGACGGTCCCTCAAGAATCCTTCAAGGCTGGAAACAGGAAGCAGACGTCCAGCAGCAGCAGCCAATCCCCATGAGACTTGTGACTTGGCTACTCCAATCAGAGAAGCAACCTAGCACAGAGGACAGAAATGATCATATCACTATTTTTTTTACAAAAGTAAAGTTTAATTGCTTGTTTTTTTTATCAAGTATGTGTTGATTTGTATTTACAATCTTTCATTTTGTGCAGAAAAGGAACATTAATTGAACATTCAGTAATTTGGCAAATACAATTCTTGGATGACGTTTGATTTGGATATCTGACATGTTGATCATCTATTTTTTAAAAGAACTTCATCAAATTAATGACATTTACATTTTAAACAACACAAGCCTGCTACTAATTATTTTCTTGACTAATGACCTAATCATTTTGGCCTAAAACACATTTAAAAAATTGCCTCTGACAAATGATCAGCACATACGAAAATATCTTCAAAGCTCTCGTTTTGTCAGAAGAACAGTACAAAAGTCAAATACATTGTGTTTACTATAATATAAAACATATATGTCACAGATGTAAAATCTAAAATGTTGTTCACAATAGGCAGCAACAACTTAGATTAGTGTGACATTAAATCCCAGAAAAATAAACAAAATTGACTTTTTAACAAACATGGCTCACATTGCAACCTACGTAATGAAGATGAAGGGTCATTTACCAATTACTGATCCCTGATTAAATCACTTTTCAATACTTGAACTGTCTGACAACAAACAACAGAGCACAGAACTTCAATGGAAACGTATTTAGTGCTATGTGTAAAGGCAAAATAAGCAATCACTGGCTTCTAGCAGTTGTGATTGTAATACAAATCACTAAATGTCTTTTTTTTATTATAATACAGTGGCCATGCAGATCCAAGACTGTGTTACACATTCAATGTGACCTCAAGATGCTGCAAGAAGCTGAAAACCAATCAAGCAAGAAACTGCCTGTTCAGGACATTTTATATAGCACAAACTCCTGATTCTTCTCTTTTCTTATTTAAATTATAAAAATGATCGTGTTTGGAAGAAAGTGATTAGTCTTTTTATTGTTTCTGGAAATAATGACTTTCTTTTCTTTGTTGCTGGACTCCAACGGGAGCGTCAGGTGTAATCAGCGCTCAAGCCCTAAGCATCTAGGCGACTTTACCACCACAAATAGAAGGGAAAACTGCCTGAGGGTGAGGTGGGTGGAGGGTGGCGTCGGAGGTATGGGGGTAACGTACATGTTTACGTCTTTGTGTGTGCTGGTCTCAGAGGTCCTCAGTATCAGGATGGGTGTCTGGGTGTGTGTGTATGTGTGTTAAGGGGAGCAGATCCCAAGACAAGAGGGTCAGACAGTGCAGCCGCAGGACAAATTGCCCCAAAAAAGTCGGTCACTGCACAGTGCACGCACACTTGAGCTTTGTGTTGGGCGAACTAGGCAAGGAGGGGCGGGGAGCAAATTTGTGTGTCACAGGGAGTAGCTAGCACACCAGGGGGGCTCATGCAACACCATTCTCCCAGGGCATCTCATCTGTCTCGGAGGGGTATTAGTGTGTGTGTGTGTGTGTGTGTGTGCTCTAGGCCATTGTCCCTAAGAAGGGCTTGCTTGATACAGGCTGACAGATCTGGGGACACAAGCCCTGCAGCCCAAAGTGAAGAAGTAATAAAAAACAGACAGGGGCGATGAGTTAAATCCAGAATTTAGTCAGAATTATACACAAAATCTGCACAAAACAGACGTACTCCCCCAACGAAAGCATCAATTAACATCCAGAGAGCACATAACATGCATTAATTATGACACTGTAAAACTGCCTGTCACAAAAAATACGGGCGCACTCAGTCAGCCTGACCCAGCGCCCCAGCTCAAACTCAAACTCCCCAACACATCTAAGGAAGAAACGCGCCGTTTCCGATCAACACCGATTGATATTTCCTGCTACAAACCGCGTCATGCGCCTCGCAGCACTTTAAAACAGCCGTAACACGCAGCTCCGATGCCGCCTGAGCCGAGCAGCTCCAACAGCCCGTACGCCCCCATTCACAAAAAAAGATTGACGCATGCAGAGAATTACCACCGCCCATCCCGAACCATTCACACACACACGCTCAAACACACTCTTACGCAGGCCTGTATCTTCATTTTACACTATTTTCTCACCATTAACAAGCGCTTGAAGCGACACAGACGTGTTGGCGGAGTGCATATGACATTAAAGCCCGAGGCTCGGCCGACAACTAAAAATAGCTCAGCAACAATCGGCATAATAAACACGTCCATTCCCTCCTTGTTGCCTACACACTTCCCGCTCGTTACAGTGCAATAAATCGTTTGGAAATGTTTAACCGAGTGCCTTTAAAGATGTGAAATCACTCTCACCACACTTGGGCTCAAAGGCAGTCGTTAAAAATAAGCGAGGAGCAGGAACCGAAGTGGAAACTTCAGCCGGACATTGTTTTGATGAATCCTGCCCGTGCATCGCATCCCTGCCTGAATATTAACATCAGAGCGGCGAAGCTCGGCTACACATTCATCCCGAGAGGACGCAAACACACCCACAGCTCACCTACACGGGCCAGGAGGAGGCCAGTCGTCCCAACATGTGTCCCGCAGGGCTTTTATTCCTCTCCCATGTTAGACTCTGGGCTTTCTCTCCGCGCAGAGGGGGACGAAAAAAAAAAATTCATCTGCTGACAGATTCCGCCATACTGGATTTTTGTTACAGCCCCAGCGTCACATGGAGCAGCCCCTGCATTTACCAGAGGCGGGGTTAGCCTGCTGAAAATGTGATAAGTGTGAGTGCTGGGTTGGATGAAAGGTTGTGATTATGGCTGTTATTAATGAGGAAAAGTCTCTGGGCGTGTCCTGTAGTCTATGAAATGTTACTGTAATATTCCAGCATGCACTTCCCGACCGTCTAATATGGCCATTACTTTGTTTTTAATTACTTTATGGTGTTTTACATCGTCTGGAACTACAGGCCTGTGCACACACAATGACTGTTTCACTACATTTTCATACGTATTTAGATTTACAACGCACCAACAATGACTTTAGTATCACATATACCAACTTTTAGTGCCTCAGTAACATCCCTACAATATATTAACACTAATAATTAGTGTGAACACTAACTTAGACTGGCACGTAGAACTTGCTTGTGTAACTCAGTGGTATGTTTCTAATATTCTTATCATAGTTTATGATATGTTTATGATATGTTTATCGGCTGGTGTGCCATTGCAGTACCTTAAAAGTATTTTTGTTGCAATTTAATCGTGTATTATGTACTCTTCTGACGTACATGTGTGTTATTTTAGTGTAGTTCTGCTGTCATTTTCCTGTATCCCTGCAAAATGTACTGCTGGTTTCTATATGGTGTGCTTATTACAGTCATGTGCAGTGAGATCAAGCCCACCAATAAAATCAATCAATAAATATAAAAAAAAATTTCCATGTGTAATATTGTGTTATTGCACCATTAATAATTGCATTTGTAATTGCCACTAGCTACCTCTGGAATCTGTTGCAACCTTCCTTTCAGGATTCACAACCAGTAGCAGCAAAATGAATCAAATGTTTTTTTATCCAATTTTACGACTGCTTTCATTTCCACGGACAGACAGCAACATCATTGCCTGGTGTAGCTGACTTGATTACTGTTATACGCTAACCAGTTTTTGCATAGGGTGCACAGGCAGAGACAGTGTTATTATTCATCCAGGTAGACTACCTGACTACAGCTCTGATACCCTCGGGCTCATTTGAAGGCTTGGTGCAGTTCACATAGAAATTTTGGAAATATTAGATTTTGGTATTGAAGTAACGAGGCCAACTGGATGCCATCGCTGTCAAGACTTGTGCCAGGGTGTCATTCAACCATGGAAAGAGAGCTCTGACAAACAGCATTGCACCATGACTGTTAACACATAAACATCCTCATTATATACACATCATTATACTTTTGTTATAGCTGAAGGGGGAAGTGGGCTGCCACAGTTTACAGCAGGTCAGTTTGGTCAGGTTTGCTTTTGTCCTATTTTAAACAGTTTGTTTTCCCATTAATCCACTATTTGAACCATTCGTCCATTATTTTTGATGCCTATTTTAACAATACACCCGCTGCTGTTGCTTTTAACGCAGTTAAGAGTTGCTAAGAAGCATCATCTGTGGTTTAATACACGCAGAGTGCAGAGATGGACGCCACTGCGCGGTCGTTTGCCTCTTATACTGTCATGTAAACAGAACACGTCATGCTAAAGTAGTTACAGTTTGACAACAGAAACACCCATTCACATATATACGTTGTAGGTGTACACCATGCCTTAGGCCTTCCTTCCTCAGCTAACTGTCCTATGCAGTGACCATGCAGCAGTAACACCGCACAGCTGATATGTTCGTTTATTACACTGACTATTTATCTATGTTTAACTAACTACCTCAACTTTAAAGTCACATACACATGATTAATTTAAAGTTTTTCCTGTATTAGGGCATGCAGAATTAGTATCTTTCACTTGCACTACTCGTGCCTCCACAGGGAGTTTAGAGGTCAGGGTCCTCCAGCAATTCCTCATCTTGCTCAAGGGCACTTGAGCAAAGCAGGTGCTTAACTACTTGCTGAAGCCCTGACCTTCCCATCTCTTCACCATCACCACCTTGTTTTATTATTTTTAACTCAGCCCCAGCTTTGTGCTGCTCTGCTACGACTTGCATTTATTAATCAAGGTTTCTCCTCTCCTGGAGTACAAGAGGCCTGTTGGGACAGCCGTATCCATAGCAACAGAGGATTATAATTTCTGTGGATGAGCCAGGGAGCATCAGTTACGTAAGGCAGTCGGTCTTGGAGGCATCTCTGATGTTGCTGCGCTGGAGTAATCACTCTTGGGCTACAGTACAACCATTATAGTTAGCATTCCTATACCTGTATTTCTACACTGTGGTAAGTTACCTGTGAGCATTTTTGGAACAGGCTCCCTTTAAATCGTTTTGTTGCCACTGTTAAATAGTATTTAAGTTGTTTCTAGCGTGGAATTGTGAAGACCTGAAAATCCTGCAAAAATTATTTGTGCCTTTAAAAATAATCCACCACCTGAAAATATTATAATTGTATGGAATTGGGATAAAATGCTAAATAAACTAAAACTTCAAAAATGTACTTGCATTTAAATTAAAATGAAAGAAAACAAGCTAATAAATAAGTATCTTCTAGGTCTTTGGACATACTAGCACCTTTGCAGCCACACTAGTGCATGTCAGTATGATAACATGCTAATGTTAACTACAACATGCAGACATGCTGATATTTAACAGATGTAACGTTAAATGTGTTCAATCCAGCCACATAAAAAAAACACAAATGTCTCAAGGGATCAACCAAGTTTTACAATTCATCCTTTGCACATAGCAATTTCAACAATCAATTTGTTTCCGTGACTAAAAAATAAAAACACTATTTGTTGCAAACCATTTAATTGCTATAAAAGATGTGTCAATGTGAATACTTACAGTGTGTTAAGTATGATTGTCATATACATATGCTTGTGGATAAGTTGCAAACCCAACTGCATCATATTTGTAGACGTGCAAGTCATAATTTTGCATATTTTGTCCAAAAGAACAGTTTATACGTGTGCTTGGACATCTGCATCTGTACTGTTTGTCTTTGGAGTTTTGATGACGCAGATATGCATAAAACACTGAAATGTGTGTATACAGTTGTTTGTGTGAGTGAGTATGTCCAGAGCAGTGATGTCAAAGCAGGGATTAGATGGGCTTATATTGCCCAGAGCAGCACATTTGCAATTCAGTGAACATCACACTCAGGTTGCCAAATCACTGATTATGTTAGTTTAACTATTTTGCATCCAGTGGAGTAGCCATCACCTCCTTCTACTTCACTTTCATATCCACTATGGGTAGCTATAAATTCTCTTATTTAGAGCAGGATGCCTTCAAAGACATCTGCACCAAAGTACCTTGTATCGTTCTGTCTAAAAACACAGATTCCAAGTAATGATGTTCCAAAAATACACCATGTTTTTGGCCAGCAACTGAAAGAGGAGCAGCAACCAGGCTAAAAAGTCAACAGGCGAGTGTATAAGGCCTGCACAAACTACCGCTCTGCTACCACAGCAGACACATCACACACAGGCTGTGGACCAGACCACTTGCAACACACACACAACCGGCTGTTAGTGGTTTGAGAAGGGAAGCCATCGTCTCACCCAACACGGTCCCACATGAGTCAGATGCAACATGCAGACAAAGCAGGCAGACCTCAGTGTCATAAAGACGGTTTTCTTTGCCAGCAAGTCAGAAAACACTTCTAAAAATCGCACAGTGCATTTGACAGCATGCACTTGGACTGTGCAGTTGCAGACTGCAACATAAATCAATGGGTTTAGGGGAATTAAGCCCTTTTCTTGCATGTTTACTTTGCTTTTATTTAAAAATGAGACAAAAAATCTTTCCAGGATGCCATGAAACTAGAGCATTTAAGAGAGAAAGGAGAGCAAAAAGGAGCCATAAAGACTTCTTGTTAAAAAGAAGCAGAGTCAAGGCTTCTTACAGTCGAGCCAGTTAGTCTAAAACTTTCCATCAAAGCCACGCTGAGCTGCATGGAGTAATTACCTTTCACACAGCAACAGCTCCCAGGCCTTATTACTGATACTGTTTGTGTGTGTGTGTGTGTGTTTGTGTAAGTGTGTAAAGGTGCATGTTGCACACACACACACACACACGCACGCAGATAAATATGTCTCAATGCCGTGGTCAGACAAAGTCTGTGTTTCCACATGTGTGTGTGCCTATAAAGTAGCAGCACCCCAGGTCATGCTTTTCCGACATAAACCAGCTTGCAGGCGTGATAAACCAAGAAATGTTGTTATGACGGGTTGCTCCTGGTCTCTGCTGTCCTGATGACGACAGCAAGAAGCCCACCCAATGTGCTGCTCCTGACAGTCTGGGTAAAAATAGACAGATTCAAAAGACAAAGCTAATCTCAAAAGCAGTCAGGGCAACCAAAACTTCCCCCAGCCCCCATCCTGTTGCTACACCTGAAAGAACCATTCCTGTCACCTGTAAATGTAGATTAGTAGTTTGCAAACACTATTTTACAGTTGCAATTGCAACTGCAAATGCAACAATTGTTGTATATAACTGAAATGATTCTTGTTATAGTTGTAGTTTTGTCTACTGGTCCCCAACCTAGGGGTCAGTTTACTTAAAAGGGCCACCAATAAATACGAGAGAGAAATAATAAAGTTAAATATAAGTACATCAAAATGTAACTTACGTACAGAGTAAATGTACTTTCTAACACTGCAAATATTTAATTGTGACAATTTCACATTCCAGTTAATCGCTAACCTGTTAATTCAGACGTGTGAACCAAATCTGATTAAAGTGTTTTGCTTTTCTAACAGCAGAGGAAAAGATGAACTAAATAACTAATAAATAACTAAATAAAGTGGTGAAATAACTTCTTTTCTCCCATGACTGATGTATCAGTGCATGGCTGGTCGGGACTAAATGACAAGCTTTTCGAGGTCAAATCAGCCCATGAACTTTGTTACATACATGCATATTTGGTGTCTGATGTCTGCTCACTGTGGCTTGTGCTCAATTCTTGTGCTATTGGATTTGAGTGCAGCTTTTAACACAGTTGATCAGGGGACTCATTTACACAGACTGGAGCATTGGTTGGGTGTATCAGGTGTTGCCCTTAATTGGTTTATGTCTGACAGGAAGTTTTGTGTTTCTGTAAATGATTTTAAGTCCTCCTTCTCCTGTATTAAGTATGGTGCACCACAAGGGTCAATTCTTGGACAATTATTATTTTCTGTATATATGCTCCCTCTGGGTGATGTCATCGGTAGCCATGGTGTCTCTTTCCATTGTTATGCTGACGACACTCAGTTGTACCTCCCTATTAACCCACTAACCATTGCACGCTGAGCTCTCTAAAGAAGTGATGAATTTTGTGCAGCTGAATTAAAAACTGAAATCCTTGTTATTGGATCTCATAATCTTACTGAAACAATATTGCCAGCCATGGGGACCTTATGTAAATTTATTAAGCCCATGGCAATAAATCTTGGTGTCATTTTCGACATATAAGAATAATGTCACCACTTCTGTGTTTACATTTATACATACATTTTTTCTTCTATTTTTGTAAAGTGCTTTGTAGCAATACAAAATTATTATTATTATTATTATCATTGTTATTATGTATTATCCACGGCGGTTTAAGGAACTGCTAAGCCTAAAGAGTTTGCTAAATCTGGGTTATAATGTAGACAACAAGTGCCTCGTGTTGATCTGACTGCTGTCTCAAAGGCTTTTTCTGGGAAAAACAGAGAGTTGTTGCCATGTTTTGTTATGAAAATGAACAAATTCAATTACATATGAAATATCAGCTCCTGGATCAGCATTCAGTATCAAAATCAACTGCTATCCCCTGTAGTAAAACTGTTCCAAAATGTGATTTACTTGGCCAGATTAATCCGACACTATTAGAGGCTTTTAACTTATGTGAATGGGAGCCGAATGAAGCTGTTTGCTGGCTCGGCAGGCAGAAAAAATGATGAGCTGCAAAAACAGATTGATGGAATAAAGCAACTGTAACCGGCATCGTAACTAATGCCATCTAACTTCTCAGCGTCAAATTTCAACAGCCTATTCCAACATTACAGAGCATAGAGTTTATAAATCTCGCACTCACTACAAATTTAAAATGTCTATAACATGCACACTGATGTTTCCAATATCTCACCACATCATGAGTTGGTTGTATTTTTTCCAGGAAAGACTTGAAATGGAGGGCCCAGGCAGCCAGTAAAACCTATTAGGGCATTTAGTACGTGAGCCATGCCAGCAGCATATAGCAAGAGGCATAAACCAAACCAGAAAACCTGAAGTAGACAAACTGTTAAGTGTTCATAAAATATCACTGGCTGTGGAATGTTTGATGGAGGGATTAAGGATGAGAGGAAACCTGCCTTTTAAATGGAGTGCTACCTTGCTTATACTGTTAGTCCTGGGCTTTAGTGCACCCTAATGAAAATGCAATAAACGTGAACAACACTGTTTGGACTGTCATATCTGTGTCTCTTGTTTTGATCTCAGAAACAAAATTCCTCCAGCACAGGTCAAAGGTCAGGCACAACAACTCTGGAGAGGCAGAAATTCACCGATTATTGCAGAGTGGAAGCATTGAGAATTGAATACCTTCTATTTTTTGCTTTTTTAAAATTTCATTGGAGGGCCTATGGACATACATAGCGTCCACTGGAAATTAGTAAGATGTCTTATCTCCCCCCAGCTGCACCACCCAGCTCGCTCAGTATGATTTACATTAACATATCTTAAAACGACAGTCATGTAACAGTCGTGTTTTTTTTATTGATAAACACTGAGTCCTTCAAAAAAAGACTGAACCTGATCTGAACCTGATCTTTAGTAATGTTATTGCAGTAATAATGCAGCAACCTACATGGTATCTAATAGTCCATTTTATATTACAGCCAAGTTAATGTCAATTTGTTTAATGAATGATGTACTACTATATTATTTCCTGGTTCCTAATGGTACTTAAAAGTAGGTATTGTCAGAGCATCAGAGGTGGAAGCTATAATGTAATAAAGTAATATAATAATATAACACATATATAGATACAAGTGGATCAAACATGGCTAATCTTTAATGTTTAATACCTGGTCATTATTATTTGTATTATTTTGAACACTCCATAACAACCAAGTATATGGCCTGTAAAGTAATGTGTGTCCATGTGATCCAATTCTATATTTAAACAGTAAAAACATAAATTAATACAATTTTGTGTAGCATTTTTCTTTAGGTTTTCTTCCCTTTGAAATTGGGAAATACTAGCAGGAGGTATTTTATTGGTACACAGTGAAATTGCACTATAAATCATAAACTGCATTATGAAGTGTTACTATTTTGTCATACTGGGGTACAAGATGTAGTATTTTAGCAGATGTAAATCCATCAAAATGACATTATAACACAATACAACACAACTAAGTGCAAAATTAAAGTAAAGAGGTCTCATTCCCATGGTGAAATAAAAAATGTTAACAGTGCATTGCGGCACCTTTGCTGCTGTAATAATACACAAATAAATAATAGTTTTGTAACATTATGCCTGGCAGGGGCAAAGCAGAAAGATAATGATTCATAAGTGACACCAAGCCACCAAGTGTTAATCATGCAAGGAAGTAAAGTAAAAAAGGAATGATTTCAAACAGTCGTTACAAGAAGGAGCATATTGACACTGTAAGAGAAGAGAGTGATCACAATCAGACAGAAAGGAACATGTTACACCCACAGAATGAGGAACAATTCACTGTGATATTTTAGGAACGAGTAAGTGGACACATTTTCTGCCCATGCAAGAACTTTTGCTTCCTGGAGAAAAGCCTAAAATAAAACAGAGAAACCTGCCCAATGAAAGTGCTTGGCCTTTCTTTATTCTACAAGGACGCATCGGTGAAGTTTTTAAGATACAACACATTTCAGAAGACAACCGGCGAATATACAGACAAGCACAGCTTATTGAATAATTGTCATTTTTGTTTTGCTACTGTGATTAAACTAAAAAACAGTTTATTGTCCTCAAAAATAATAATATCAGAAAAAATAAGACTGAATTCATGAGCTACGGCAAGTTGGCTATATATATACTTAAAACATGAGCAGATATTGTAGACTACTTTAATATTTACAATTAATCATTTAATTGCAGATTCTGGTTATTAATACAAAGCACAATCAACAATCAAATTATGATGTATAATTAGGCTACCAAGCACAAAGCTACAACATTAGTGATGCTACCCAGTATTACATCAGTCATATAATCCCATATCATGGTAGAAATCATCCTAAAATGGGCTTTTCTGCATAATTAGTACTTTTAATTACTACAAGTGTATTTTGATGCTAGTGCTTGTTACTTGTTTTTGTAGGTAGTTTGCTTTTGCAAGACTTTACAACAGAGTATTTTCACATAACCATGCCTCACCGTTGTTATCATAGATTTATTCTTTGTTAATAACCATGATTACAATAGAGATATAAACACAGACGTTTTAACTACTCCAAATTGTTCATACAGTACATTTAAGCTCTTTATCCCGTTTTGACTCTGTGTAACACCGCCATCTTGTGTACACAAACGTAAACAAAGCTGGGAACGTTTTGATTTCGTCATCATTACGCGTCCGCGTTTCGTCGCAACATGTGAAGAAAACATGGGAAGACAGTTACTTTGACAATTAACGACTACTTTTCTGTATTCACCAAACACTAAATGTATTTTATGAGCGAAAGTGTAATTTTTAGACTCTGAAAGTAGCTGAAAGTGTGTTAGCCTGAAGTCTGGTTAGCTAGCTTGACTCGCACTGTTACTTCTCGGGTGCTTTACTAGCTTTTAGCCTGCTAACATCATGGATAACACAGAAGAAAGTGCGATTGAGCTCCATGGAGAAGAGGAAATTATTGAGGTCATCGACCTAAACGACACGGAGCCTGGTCCAGGTGGGTAGAAAAGTACTGAAATACAAGTCTAAAATCACTTCTGGCACTTCTGTGATCTGTGTTTTGGTGACTGCACCTAAACCGAAGATCATATTACACTTCATTTCTGGCTGGAATTGATCAGTAGCAGATTTCTAGGAACTGTGGAGCCGACATATTCATTACCTTTTCTTCTTTTCCACCTTCAGATGATTTGGCTGATGATTTGGAGGATGTTGACTTTGATGACGCTGGAAACGCAGAAGATGACAACGAAGGCTGGGAGACAGAGGACGAGATGGAAGCTGAAACCGAGCAAGATGACAGTGATGTCACCTTCTCCAAACACACAGGTGAAACCCTCTGCCAGATTTGTGCCTTTACTGACAGACAGGCCCAATCTGTTACAGGTTTGAGTTTTGTTTCCTATCCTCTATCCAGGCTCTGTGTTTTGTGTAAGTTTGGACCCTGCAACAAACAGCTTGGCTGTAACAGGAGGAGAAGATGACAAGGCCTATGTGTGGAGAGTGAGTGATGGAGAAGTTCTGCTGGAGTGCACAGGTGAGTGTTGAAGGCAGGCTCAAGATTGTATTTACACACTGCGTTTGGATTATAAATTTGAAACTGCACTGCTTGTACCATTGTTGTCAAGCTAAACGCATCTTCTACTTACTAATCTATTAACTGAGTACTAAATTCAGATCCAAAACTTTAATAGCTGTTAATACATGTTATCTTATTACATTATCATTGTTATTATATTTTCCTAAAATGAAAATCTAAAGCATTTAAAGTTGGTGATCGGAGCAATAGAAACAGTTGTCCTTACTGTCATACAGCCCCTGACCAAGATTGATCAGAAATGCGTCATTATTTTACAAAAGTTGTAACAAAAACACCCGTTCAATGTAGACAGAGGAACAAAACTGAGAGAATCAGGCAAAATAGAAAATACTGAACCTACTACAAGACAATTGTGGCACGTTTTGGAGGAGAAACACAAAAACAAGTTTTTAAAAAGCTCTTGCCATAATATAATAATAAAAAAATAACAGTGGAGTTTAATTATATCAATAAAATTGTAAAAAATCATCATAGCTACCAAAACGTCATTAGCATTTGGCCTTCTTGTTTGGGCAGCAGGAACATAAAGAGTATAAATGACATTTCTGTAGTCTTTAGCTCTTTGAGTTACATGTCGCCACAGCTAAAAATGATGTGTGAGACTTTGAAATAATTTACCAAACCTATATTTGATATCCACAGGTCACAAAGACTCTGTGACGTGTGCTGTGTTCAACCATAACTCCTCCATGGTGGCTTCAGGTGACATGAGCGGCATGATTAAAGTTTGGAAAGTGGAAACCAAAGAGGAGATCTGGTCCTTCGAAGTTGGAGATCTGGAGGTGAGAGCTTCAGCACTGCACCAGCTTGGATGTGTGGTTGTGTGTTTAGCTTGGGCATCTGTAAGCACTTGGGAACTTGACTTGAGCACTTGAAAACTGTTTTATTGGGGCTAAAAGAATTTATGTGGAAATAAGAGGATGAATGCTCAAGCTGAGAATTTGTGGTGTTGAAAAGGATGTGAGTGATCAGACATTCTCCTCTTGCTCAACCACAATTGCTGAGTTGCACACAGCCCATGATAATTCTAACATCTGCTCCGTGGCCACTAGGAGAAAACTGCAATGGAAATTAAAAAGAAATAATCTGTGTGGCTGTGTGTGTAATGTAGCTGTTAATTCGTGTGGTTGTCTGCTTTGCTTCCTCCTCAGTGGTTGGAGTGGCATCCCTGCGCTCCAGTGCTGCTCGCGGGTACAGACGATGGCAGTGTGTGGATGTGGAAGATCCCTGCAGGAGACTGTAAAACCTTTCAGAGTCCTGGATGCCAGGCCACCAGTGGCAAAGTCCTTCCTGACGGTGAGAGATGAGAAAACAAGCTAGCAGCTGTTCCAGTTAGATTTTCTCATTGTTAAACTCTCCCTTCAGCAAAATCAGCAAAAACACTGGTGTAAAAGATTAAAGCGTTTTAGTTTGATGTTAACTGTGTTTATTTCCCCCCATTTTTCTTCAGGTAAAAGGGCTGTGGTTGGTTATGAGGACGGGACAGTACGTGTGTGGGATTTGAAGCAGGGCAACGCCATCCATGTTATTAAAGGCGAGTGTGGCAGCTCAAACATATTGTTTCATCCTCCCGTCACTAGAGTTTCAGTACTTAGATAAATATATAGAATAGAAAAATCACCTCAAATCACCTAATAGAGAAAGCATTACATTTTATTTTAAAAATTAAATTAGACAAAGGTCATTGTCTAAACAAAGAAGTTTGATTACATAAAAGGATTTACAATTATTCACTGCACACTATTTTAAGTGAATAAAGCTGCTCAATCGTAATAAAAACCCAATGACTGCAATCTCTCTCGTTTACAAAAGTATCCAGACCCTTCGTTCATTACTTTATAGAAGTCCTTTTGGTCATTATGAGTTATTACGTGTAGTTTAATTGGCATAGTCTTTATTAAGATTTAATCTAAAATGCAATAAAAAATGCACAACTAAATGAGTCTGAATACTTTCTGAAGCAACTGTATGTTTGTTACAAAGTCACAAATGAACAGCAGAGAACAACAAATTAAAGCCAAGAAATGAAACTATAAAAGAACTGCAGATTTACAGACTAATTAAAGTAGCAAAAGAAGCAAAAATAAAATCCATGCAAACAAATTCTGTAAGACCCTGTTTCTGGCAAAAAAGTAGTTTACTGACTTTCTGCTAAAAACTAGGATACATCCAAAATAAGTGCTCAGCTATAATTTTACATAGTAAAAAAACATAGTATTTAGAATTTCTGATGATTCCCGTGATTCATGAGAGAATGCACATTTCTCAGTAACATTTGGTAACATTTGGTTTTATGTCCTTCGACAGGTCAGGATGGACACCAGGGGGCGCTGACCTGCTTAGTGTGCAACAAAGATGGCTCTCTGATCCTGACAGGGTCAGTGGATGGCTGCGCCAAGCTCATCAACACCACCACAGGCAAAGTAGGTGTGACAGCAATATAACTAACTATAGAAACAAAAAAATAAAGAAAGAAAAAAATAAAAAACATTATGTGTTGTTTTCTTTGTGTGTGTCTGAAGGTGGTTGGAGTTTTCTCTGTGGAGGGAGGCAAAGCAAAAGGATCAAAAGACGAGGAAGAATCTAACTCTGTTGAATCTGTGGGATTCTGCAACATGTGAGTTGTGAAGCTTTGTAAAGTTTGTTATAACTACCAGCTGTCTCAGGTAGTTAGACCTCACTGGAGACAAGTCAGTTAGCTTATTCAGGTAACTGATTGCTAATTAACTGTAGGTAAATTAGATTTTCCACATTGTATAAAGTGTTGTAAAATAATAATAAAAACAATAATAAAGACATTTGTCTCAAGTTAATGTACAGTAGAATAAATTGGTGCTTTTCACGGATCTTTTCAGTTACACTCACTCTCACTGTTTTCCCAGCCTGCCTCTCGTAGGTGTGGCATACCTGGATGGGACTCTGGCCATATATGACCTCTCCACACAGATCCTGAGGCACAGGTGCCAACATGAGGTAACAACCAGGAGAAAGAAGGAGAGACTGTGCCCACTTTATTATTGGATTTCTACTTACTGTGTTACTGTAGCCATAAATCAGATGTGTTCAGAAACATGATACTGTAACTAAGCCAGATATGATTATTATATAATCAGTGTTTAGACTGAAAATTTTCACAGCTGCTGTAACTTGAAACTTCTCTGTGTTCTAGGCTGGCATCGTTCACCTGCAGTGGGAGGAGTCTTCTTCTGTGGTGTCCACCTGCAGTTTAGATGGAGCACTACGTTTATGGGATGCCCGTTCTGGCAACATGGTGTCTGAGTACCGCGGCCACGCTGCAGAGATCCTCGACTTCACCATCAACAGGTACGACTTTGAGAATTCAGACATTAATGTTGACGATACAAAGTACAGTTTAATAACAAAACACTCTCTGCAGACACATATAAATATATGGTCAGTTGATACATTGTTATATTGATGTATTGTTTCAGTCCTTCAATTTTCCTCCCTTGACTTCAACCTTTTTTTTGTCTCCTTCAGGGAGGCGACTCTTGCTGTAACCGCCTCAGGAGACAACCAGGCTAAAGTCTTCTGCCTCCAAAGACCTGATCGGTAAACAGAGCTGGTAGAAAAGAGACGATAAAAAGAGGAAATACTTCACGAGAAATAGCAGAGACGTGTGATCAGACTGTTTGTTCTCCATCGCTGGAGAACATGTTTCCCATCTCCTCAGGATTTAAAAATATTCTTGTGTGGTCTTATCATCACACCTGATCTGCTTTAGTAGGACTGTAGCATCCAGAAGAATATTTTTATGATTTAATCAGTTTTTCAGTTGCGCTTAATTGGCAGCGCAACTTAACTGAAAGAAAAACAAACGCAGAGCAGATCTACTAGACGACACACGAGTTTCAAGTGTGATTCTTCAGAACAAACTGTTATTACTTTACTCTAAGCGCACGGTTTCAGTGAGACTAAACAGACAAATTCAAGTGTGATAAATTATAGTGTCCTGCCCCTGACATCCTTTTTAATTTCTAAGTTCTCAGAAGAAGTTTTAGACATACAGTACAGAGAAGAGGAATTTCCTTTGCTGTTTATTTTCCTGCACATGTTGAGGTTTTTGTTTGCTAAATGTCCAGATTAAATTTCTCAAAGTTTCAGTTTTTCCTTTGAAGATGTTTGTGTGTCTTCCAGCTCCGAGTTAGGAATTATCTTGCCAAATGTTTGATGTGTAAATACAAAATGATAATTAATATACTTTCTTCTGGGGAGTCATTAAAGTAAATTTTCAACAAGAGATGTTGAATGTTTTGTGTGTGACCAATTCTCATCCCTACCTATTTGAAACCTTAAACCTAATCTGCCTCTGACACAATAGTTTATACTTGAACCTATTATTGTCTTTGTGTGTCACTTTAGCTTAGACTTAAATACAAAAGTGGTAATTTTGTGGTCATGATGACACGATGGAAAGATGCTACAAAGTGGAAACGTCTTTCTGAATTCAAGTGGTGCGTTTTCCCTGTTTAGGTTTCGCTGATGAGTTTTAATTCCAGATAGGTTTTATCAGATATGAATAAGAGACGATGAGTCAGTTTGCAGACAAGACACTTAAGTAGATCTTCCCAAAACCGCAGTCTGGATATGATTAAATGTTAAAAATTGTGACTAAGGGTGGTGAGTGCTTAATGGATTTTTGATGGCCTACCCAGCCTCAGATAACAATCAGATGAGTTTATATCCCAAAATACGTCTATACTAAACAGTGACTTGTAGAAGCTATTAAACTACTAATATTTGTCATTTAAACGTACTGGTCCCAAATAAGATTCTGTTTTATATCCATGTAAAACAGAAGTTTCTCGTGGCACCAAAGCAACCTGTGGGGCCCGAGTTACCACAAATACTTTTTTAAAAAGTAAAGAAAATATTCATGATATCATTGAGGTATGGAGCCCTCAAGATGACAAAATGATGACATCATCGTCATACCAAATGAGTTTTTAATCCTAAAGCATTAAAAGTTGTTACAGTTTCTTGGCTAAGTCTCTAGAGGCTTCTCACATTTGGATTTGGACACTTTGTCCCATTCTTCCCGACAGATTAATGAAGTGTTTCATCTGCCATTAGTTACTAGTTACATTTAGATTCTTAAAAAATAATTATCAGCTAATAATTGCTGATTTATCCTTTATGGATGAACCTACTGTCACTACGCAAAGTGATTAAAAGAGGACCTCTGAGTGTTGCGTTCTTGGTCACCTCCTTGACCAATTACTGAGGCAACTGTACTCTTGGGAAAACTGATCTCCATCTCACCAGAGCATTGACTTTTTACATATTTAATCACTTGAATGTGTCATGATGTTTCCAAGTTGTTTTCCACCCTTGTGCAGATTTTTCAACCTGCAATTTTTATTAGCGGGTGTTAGGGATGTGCAAAATAAAGCCATTTTGACACTTTATTGTCTTGACTCATACAGAATTTCTGTCAGGAAACACATTATCTCACCAGTCACTGGAGCTATAATACAGATCAAGCTCCCACTAGCATGTAAGACCTTGTATGGTCGTACAGTCTATATAATGGCTTCAGAACCAATACATGTCAAACACCTACCTAACATATACAGAAGGGGTGCTAATGAATGAGAACCTTATAAAGTGACAACACTACTGAACTTTTTTGGTTTGCTTCTGGACACACACAACAATCACCACAGCAATGACTCACTGCAACCTATACATAACAGCCCAGTGTACAATTAATTGTATTAATAGATAGGATGAGCCGTCAGAGCTTTGATTGGTTACCCACACCCTGACAGAAACCAGACTTGGTCTTCTCCTCCCTGCTCTTAGCTCCTGGTCTGTTCTTTAAACTCCATTGTTCTCTTATTTTGCTGTCCCTGTCCTCTTGGCTGACAGTCAGGATGAGGAAACATGGAACAACTTCATCCTGTGCACAAGTGCTTCTTCCTTGTACCTCTAGTCTCATCTCATGCAGCCATTGTGTCTAACTGTGTACACGCATGTCTGCAGATTAAGTTAATAGATTTGGGAAATGTTAAATATAGATAGTCTAAGATGAAATGTAAAATTGTTTGACTGTATTATTATTGCGCTGGATCATACTTTATAGTTTGAGTTGATAATGTAAAACAAGTGCAGAAATTCCTTCCCACCTTGAGTTACAACCTTTGGCGAATGGTAAATTTAGATCTAACCCAACTGTGTGTCAGCAGCATTGATGCAGCCGGAAAACGATCAGGATGACGCTCAACTACAGTAGAAAGCAGGGGAAAATTACACCTGTTAAGTGTGGCATTCGGTGGCAGCAGGATATTTTGCTCATCTGTCACAGCAACGTGTTTGGCCACAAAGGTCAGTTAATATGGAGGCAAAGGCTGGGATTGGCCAGAAGGATTATCACCTAAAGACCTTGATGAGGTTAAAGCTTGATCTATTAAACTGCAGCTCGTATTCTGTGCAGGCTGCTGTGCTGACAACAGATGCCAAACAAATCAGTTGGGCAGAGAGAGAGACAGGTGCTGGTGCCAAGGTAAACACGTCTGGTGGAAGATGAGGCAAGTGACAAACACATTAACAATATATCTCTTCTATAAAAAACTGACTGAGGATAATAACGTTTCTTACAGCATTTGTGAAGACTAAAATAACATCTTTCAGTTGTTATGAATAAGGAATTGTTTAATTTAAAAAAAATCATTTTAGAGAAGTATTTATATCGAAATAGTAGTTAGAAGATCATACAAAATTATAAAATAAATAAAAATATATAAGTTATATCTTACATCACTTAAAAATCTAATACAAAAACACCTAACAAAGTAAAAACTAACATGGAGAATGTACAAGGAGTTGAGCCTCAGTTACTGGCCCTACCAACCTGGCCAGTGCTTTTTGTCTGCTGCTTGTTGTTGTTTTTGGTTTGTTGTTCTTTTCTCTCTCTACTTTCTACTCACCACAACTGGTCGAGGCAGATGGCCGCCCTCCCTGTGGCTGGTTCTGCTGTAGGCCTTTTCCGTTAAAGGGAGTTTATCCTCCACTGTCATCTAGTGTTTTCCCTAGTAATCTAGTTTATATATAATTCTATACAGTATTGTATAATTCTTACATTGTGATGTGCCTTGTGATGCCTGTTCTTGAGATTTAGCTCTATACAAATAAACTGAAATGAACGGAAATTGAACAGAAAAGTAATTTAAGGTCCAGCTAGAAGGAGCGGAAGTGTCAGTCAAAGTGATAAATTGAGCAGAAAGTGTCAGATAAAGTGGAAGTCCTGAAACAAACTAGTGCAACAAGTATAGAAACTAAAGCAGAAGTAATATAGAAAAGTAAAAAAGAAAGAAGTAATAAAGAAATATTACACTAAGTAGCCAGTTGTGAACTACAACTGCAATTACATTTTTCTTATTTAACTTACAGAATATTTTAAATCTTCTGGAGCAAAAAGTCTTGTCTAATATGTTAACATCAGTGAAACTAATGCTAGCTTTAAGCTACTTTGCCACCTCAGGTGTGTGGATGACTAAATGTATGATTGTGTTTAAAGAACCTGGTGTCCCATAAAAACCAGGTTCTCTGTCTCCTTCTTTATAATGTGAAAATATTGTGCTTTGGTGTCCAGCTTGTCCTCCCTGTGTAGTGTCTTTGCAGATGTTCCCAGGCTCAGGAACGCTTCTGTTTAAAACTATTATCTGACTGGAATTCATCCATCTTTACCGGCAGCAGGCCTGCTCCAAATTATCAGTGAAGGAGTCTTCTGTGTTTGGCTAACAAACCAGGTCAACTTTGGATCTTCCATCCAATGATAACACATCTGTGACTGAATCCAGACGTACACACGTTATATATGTAAACAAAAGTTGCATATACATCTTAGCCTTTGTTTTGACCTATTGTACTTACTGTAAGCTCTGGATACTTTATGTGTGTATGTAGATAGTAAAGACAGATTTGAGCCAAAATCACTTTTAATGACTAGGTAAATTTATTTTGTTATATTGAATAAAAATAAATAAATACAACATAAGAATAATGTGGCTCTATGTTCATTTAAGTAGATTTTTTGTTTGTGTGTATATTTATGCTTCAGCAGTTAGTATATATTAGCAGTATATGCTGTTAGTATATATAGTGTTAGTAGGTGTATTTTTACCAGAGGCTATTTTTTACAGTAGTTTTAATGCTAACTGTGCTATCACAGCGTATATAATTATTTCCAAAAATGTCAAACCATCATTGTGATAAACCATTTTCTTTCCATCTGCACTTACTCCTGTCCTCTGTCCTACAATTAGGATAAAATAAGTTATTTTACACATAGTAAAATCATAAATATCTGCGAGGCAATAGTTTTCTTGGAGCATCTGGAGCCTATCAGCGAGGGTGTGAAGACAAACCATATGTACGGTGACGTTAACCTTGACCGGTCAAATCACTTTCAGGCTTTTCAGTGTTTAACAGTTATCAATCCTCTTCCTTTCAAGGATATACACAGACCTGGACAGTGGTGAAATACGTCGAGGGTCCGATGAATGAAAGAGAGTACAAAGAAGAAGAAGAAATACTTCAGGTTAAGTAGGCTAAGGGTTAGTAGGGATCCCCTGCACGACCTGGCCCCCCCTCCTCAGGAAGAAGTTAACTGCTCTCCTCCTTCTTCTCCTTCAGAGTGCACTTCCCCTTTAAAGTATCAGAGAGGAACGGCTTTACACTTGGCTGCTCACTCTGCATCTGTTGCAGTTTGTACTTGTGCTAAGGTTTTGAAAAGGCTGGAGGCTGTAAAGGAGAAAGAAGAAGCTCATATAGATTGTGATGGAGTCTGTACTTTGTTAGTGGACTGATAGAACAACTGTATTGTATTTAAATTTCCCTTGTTAAAGGAGACATGACTGGACGTTTGATCCCAAAAAGGTAAAAATTGTACTTCTTTTGTTGTTGTGTTGTTTTGTGTTTGTTTTTTTAGCCTGTTTATTCAAAAACTTCACAGTTTTGCAAAAGACTTTTAGAGTCTATTTATTTCTAGTGTTGCATTTTAATCATACCAGTGCTTACTCTATAACATCAATTTACATTACCAAGGTTACAGGATAGTGTTGACATTTGTGTGTGACAAATGGTTTTGTTTTTTACTACTTATTTGCGAAAACTCTTAACACAGAAGTTTTAGAAAAATTGCTTTAAAATATATTTAAGGAAAAAAAATGAAATTACAGAAAAATCCAACATAACCAGACAGAAGTCTCAAAGTTAAGCTAACCTGTGTTATGAAGTCAAGGTAAAAGAAATGTATTTCCGTGTTGGTGCTGTTTTTAGAGTATATACCGAAACTGCGTCAAGACTTTGACACCACAATCTACACCTCACCGAGCATGTGTGCTTTAAATAGAAATGTACTTTGTAAATAACATTGCAATAGAATTTTTTCATTTTAACAATTGAATTTATATTTTCCTTAAAACCGACTGTAGCACTGTTGCAGCCATACACCTGTTTTTATGGAGATTTATCATGAAGAACTTAACAGTGACATAAAAAGGGACACATAAAGCTCATAAAGCATATAGATATAAAACTAAAGATAAGATAAGATAAGATATAGATTTAAACTGTGCATTATATATGTAGAGGTACTTTATTATAGATAAGTCTGAAAATGTGTGAATATAAACTGTGTTACAGAAACCTCAGGACATATATCATTTTCTAAAATATAATACAATAGATACAAAGAGTTGTGTAACTCCAGAGTCCCAGGTAATGAATTATTGAATGACAGCAGCCTCCCATCCACTGACACGTGCTCTTCTCTCTGCTGTTAGTTAACGAGGGTTGAATACTAAAGATACTAAAATGAGAACTACAAATTATAGTTGTGTTGATCTTTACCAATAACTAACAGGTAACTTTTCTATTCTTTGTTTGTCTTTATTGTTGCTCTGCTCATCTTCCCCCCAGTATGATATGTATGCGTATGGTATAAGGTAACACAAATATAGTCTATTCAACATTTTTTAGGGTTTTACAGATGCAACGAGATGGAAATGGTTAATTTGGTAGAAAGACGTCATGGTTCTTCTTGTAAGAACACTGCAGTGTTGTTTTGGCACACACAGATGATACTCAGTTGGGTTTACGGAAACAAATGAGTCTACATGTTTTATGAAAAGTAGTCATAAAAATGTTAATGAGGACCAACTACAGAATGAGCGTGCTTAGTCTTTGTGTAGCTGAATTGTCCACTACTTCTATTTGATTTTCTTTCCTCATCTCTTCAGCTGGCTCCTTCTTTTCCAGCTTTAGTCAGTGCACTCGGATCATTTTGGGTATATTCTGGGTACTGAGCTGTGACGTAATTCATCTCTCTACACACACTGAGGATAAACTATGAACACGAGGGTGGTCTGAAATATCACTGAGAGTCTGACAATTTTTCAAAGGATCAACCCTCATCCTGAGGTGACTTTAAAGGCAAATAGTTGGCTGAAGCATGTTTAAGCTTTCAATATCTTACAATCTTTTTTTTTTATTTCTGCCAATCCGCTCTGCTTCACTGCCTGACACTTTCCCACTTAAATCACATTTTCATTTCTGCTTGGTCGTATTCCCTCTGCAGGTTTCTTCATCACTGCTTATACAGTCTTGTTATAATATATGTGGCCTTACCATTATGTATTTACAGTACATTGCAGCCTCCCTATCATGTTTTGTATTACCCGCTACCACAACTTTAGTAATGTTTCTCCTTCTCCACAGGGAAGCTGTACTTTGATTGGAGAGACGCTGAGCTACAAATGAGAGGAACTCTGCACATCTTACCTACGATGGATGCTCTTCTCTCTGGGGAGCATCTCATCTACACTATCACTGTACCGCTCTCGACCTCCATCATCCTGGCCAACCTCATCATCATTCTAGGCATCTCCTGGAACCGCCAGCTCCACAACACACCCAATTACTTCTTTCTGAGCCTGCTAGTGGCTGATATGTGTACGGGTGTGGCACTTCCCTTCATTCCATTAATGGGCTTGAACCGAGAATTAAGTTTCAGCTCTTGTTTGGTGGCTCACGTTTTCCCAAACTTCCTGTTTCTGGCATTCCTCTTCAACCTGGTAATGGTCCACTATGAACGCTACATTTGCATTGTCGACCCCCTGCATTACAATACCTTGTGGATGCATCGCAGTTTCCCTCTAGCATTGCTTACGGTGTGGGTGCCACCACTGCTGTACGCATGTCTACCTGCTTTCGGGTGGAACAACTGGACAGGGCCAGATTGGAACAGTTGCTGTGGTAACAACCCAAAGTTAATATCATTTTCAAACTGTTCAACAAATGGAACCACCTGCTGCTCGTACAGGCGAGTTTTCCCCAATGCTTTCATCTACTTGGAGGTGTACGGACTTGTCTTACCTGCTATTTTTACCATTGCTGGCATGACTGGCCGTGTTCTGTGGATCACCAGAGGACAGCTGAAGGACATTTGTCGTCTTCATCGTTCCGTGGATCGTGGAACTCAGGCCTCAGACCAGGAGCAAAGGCTGAACCTGCGATACACTCGATGTGTGGTGGCCGTGTCACTGACATTTCTTGCATGCTGGGTTCCCTACCTGATTTACCAACATGTCTGCATGGCCTTTCTGATCAGTGACACCAAGTGGAGCTCCACCACTCACATTGTGCTGTCTTGCACTGGTATCGGAAGCATGGCTGTAGTGCCGCTGGTGCTTGGGGTGGCTAACAGACAGTATACAGAACCTGCATACAAACTTCTCCAGAAACTCAGAGACAGATGGGGCCAAAGGATGCAGGGATCAGAGGATACAGCAGTCTGAGGAAATACCGACCAATATTTATGAAGATGAATCTGCAAGAGATGATCTTGCAAGAGTTGATGAACTGTATGCACACAGTTTATTGACAAACCCACTGGGAGGAGATATTGCTTTACAGAAAAGCACATTTGAAGTGATTATTTAATAGTGTCCATATACTAGAAAAGGCTACATGTTGTTTTACAACCAGTGCACTCGGATTGTAAATTAAGTGAGCTTAAATACTACGATGCTATTCTATCAGTGTTGTATATCTATTAAATATAGCTCATAGGCATTTGGTATGTTTCTCTTTGTGTTGCCTGTTCTGGATCAGTGGTCCACTATGAGTGCTGTAGATTTTCTCCATTTGTCACCCCCTGCCTGCAATGTTTACTCCTAGTTCCCCTGCTAGTGTTTATCTATATACTGGTATGCAAACTGAAGAGGGGAGGAAGATGCTCCTACAGTCTGTAATACGTCTTCAGGACATGGAGAGACTTTGAGTTGAATTCAGAGGAACGTGCTGCTTGTAACATTCAAAGACTAAAAGATGTATTTGCTGTAAGGCTGTCCTCACCGGCAATGAGATTTGATTTGAGAATTGATTAAAGACAGAAACAACATCATGCTATGTGTTTCCATAATCAATATACAGTATGTGGGAGGAAAAGAGACAACAAGGCGACCTGAGGAGGCAGAGCAAATTTTAATTAAATAAAGAGCAAACAAGGTCTGAACTGTAACTGGGACACTTGGAAAAACAGCACATCATTATGGGGTGACAGTAAACAGGGTACACCACCTGCGTGTGTTTTGTCTGTGTTTCCATGCTGAGCCACGTTCCAGTGTGTTTTCCACATCAGAATATTATGTAGTTATGTGTCAGAAAGACAGAGGGTAACCGGGAAAGGAGAGAACAAGGAGGGAAAAAACGAAGACAGGATGAGACTGTCGGGCTCCAGCTCCTCGGCTAATGACTGACCTGTCATGACTGAGCAGAAATACCTGACAAACATCCTGTGCTCAAATTGAGTCTAGATTCCTGCAATAAGAAACCAAAGGCATATTTCTTCTCTTTCTGCGAGTTAGTTGAGAAGATTGGTCCCACTCATACTTCTGTATAGCAATGCACCTGGAGCTAGCAGCCTTAGCAATGCAAAAATACTGGAAACTGAGAGACTGCTAGCTTTTCTATACCTAAGAGTAACAAAATCCACCTGACAGCACACCTGAAGCTTATTAATTACCAGTTAATGACTTCACATAACAACTATAGTGTAAATATGACAAATTAAAACATAACAATTGGTTAGTTTTTCATTGTCCCTACCTAGTTTTACTGTACAGAGATTAGGGCGGTATTAATCTATTCACCTAATGCTTGTCCAAATGTGTAGAAAAAGTGTATTACTCAATATGTCTACATATTCCTCTATATAATTATATGTGTGTTGCAAGAAAAAAGAACAAACACATGGATCACGTTGTGTTATTTATATTTAATTGAAAAGCTTTGATATACAAAAGTGCTGATGTGTAAGAGAACAATTCTAGTTTAAGAAATTTACCACATTTCAGGTTTTTAACCCAGCATTACCCTTTGCCACACTTTGTAAAGTTGCAGGACATATAGCACCACCAAAACAAAGCAAAAAATATTTTCTTGATGTATGTTTTGGTATGAAAAACCATCCCAAGCACACAGTTGCTACCCAGTATGCATGCATGTTTCCCTTGTGATTCTAAGAAAAGGTACTCCCTTCCTGATGTGGATCAACAGAAAAAACACACTCTTTTTAACATCTGGTTGATCCTACAAATATAAAGTCTCATTCCTCATTAACTCACAAAGGTAAAAGTGAAAAAAAAGAGAAGCAACTGCATGAAGGCAGATAAAATACACTGACTGTACCCAAAACACCACATCTCTTTGTAAACAAAGATTGACATAAGCAAAATGTTCTACTTCTAGCACAGATTCAAGGAGAAGCGTTCAACTGCGAGGAAGCTATTGTTAGTCTGTTCACTCTGCCGTAAAGCACATTAGCACAGAGAATAATAATTCAATTAGAAGTTAGTTAAACAATGATTCACAGGTTTAATTAATTTAGTTTAACTTCGTTTAAAGTTTTAGAATTCACATTTTATGGATATATTGTAATGCTACAGACAGAGGGACAGTCTCAATTAGTCTTCAGTGTAATGGGAACTTTCGGACACGACTCTGCCTGACTCCACCATCACCCGGATCAGCAGGCGTTTCTTGGAGGCAGGATGTTCTGCTGGACTGACGCCGTCTTCTGGCTGAATGGTGGTTGCCGGGACAGTGGCGGGCTCTGGGACTTGTGGCTTCTCTGGCTTCGATGGGAAATGCTTCTCCGATGTGAGGTGTTGAACGTCTGCGTGCAAGTAAGGACTTGGATTGGTTGGTTTGTTTTTAGTAATCTGAGCGAAAGAGAGTTTTGATTTTAGTAGGGCGCACATGAATCAGTCATTAGAATTCAGCCAGTTGGTATGTATGAAAAGCATGAAGGTGTTGATTTGATTTGATTGATTTTATTTTTTGTATTATGCTTTCAAATTTTGATTTTTTTAAAGAAAAAATCGTATAAATAAACTTTTAGAAGAGGTTATTTATAGTCACCATAAATGTCTTCTGCCTATTCTTTCCATCTTTCTTGTGTACTACTACTACTACTACTACTGAAGTTAGTGATTTACTACATTTTTTAAGGTTTCCGAAAAAGAGACAAGAAATGGTTCTCACCTGTGCGGTAGAAGTGGCTGTTGAGTCTACACCACAATAGAGGAAAGACAAATTGTTAGTACAAGCATTAATGCATCATAATATAGTTTAACAAACAGCAACATAAATGAATAGACTGAATAGACAGTGAATGTGTCCCACTGGTCACACACCTCTCCTCCTCGCCCTCCAGCAGCTTCCGGTAGGTGAGGATCTCGATGTCCAGGGCCAACTTAATGTTCATCAGCTCTTGGTATTCGCAGATTTGTCCAGCCAATTCCTGCTTGGCCTTCCTCAATGCATCCTGCAACTTGGCGATGTTGTCGTCAGCATTATGCAGGTTTTCGTCACCTTCTGCCCTAGCTTTATCGATATCCGTCTTCAGAGACTCTGTCTGCAGAGGAACAGAAGGAAGGAGAAAAGATCACTGGCTGGCTGGATGGACAGTAAGCGTCCATCCTACTGAACTGTAAACTCTGACACTGTGCATCTGTGCTATACCAACCTTCCTTGTGAGAGAATCCAGTTCCCCTTTGAGCCTCTGGATGTCATGCAACCTGTCTGAGATACCCCTCTTTACATCACGCACATCTTGCTCATGCTGCTCTGCTTTTACAACCATGTCATCCATCTGGAAGGGGGCGGGGGGAGAGCAAAAGTGTGAATAAAGCTGACGATGACTGCTGATAAGCTACAAATACTGTAGGTTATTATTATTATTATTATTGCCACAATGAGTTTTATATTTTGTTAAAATGTATTTTTAAATAATTTAAAAGTCGAAACAGACCTTAAGTTTTGTGTACCGGGTAGAAAAAGTACCACTTCTTATTTTGTCGCGGTCCGCCTCACCTTTTTCTGTTGGCAGCGCTCGGCTTCATCTCTGGAGCGAGCAGCCATGTTGGCATACTGAATCTTGTAGGTCTCAACGATGTCATCCATGTTCAGAGATGGTTTGTTTGTGTCTTCAGTTATGTGCAACGTCTTGTTCTGGATCTGTGACTCTAGCTCCTTGATCTCCTGCGGAGAGTAGACAGTAGGGAGAAAACATTTACATTTTGTCCCCATTTTATTTCACATTAAATGTGTCTGTTTTGTGTTATATTGTCTCTTATCAGTGTTACACTGTGAGAAGGAACAAGAGAAGGAAAAGACCAACACTGTCACTACTGTACCTCATTGTAACCATTCCTGAGGAAGTCCAGCTTTCTCATCAGGTCCTCCAGCTGCAGAGCCAGATCCACTGTATCCAAGTGAAGTTTATCTACTTCCTGTTACACACACATGCATATGGATATGGACATAAAGTGAAGACTTTCCCTTACATCCATGAAATTTAGCACAACAACAGATTATGGTTACACAAACTTGGGAAATTAGTAAATTTATGAGACTATGTTTTGAAATGTTAGACTGAATAAGAAAAGTAGCAAACCTGTTTGGCAAAAATGAAGTCTTGCTCCAGATCATCTTTCTTGCGTATCTCATCTTCATATCTACAACAGATTAAAACTAATTAGTGGCAGTAACAACATCTGCTGCGAGGTGTTGAACATCTGCGCGCAAGTAAGGACTTGGATTGGTTGGTTTGTTTTTAGTAATCTGGGTGAATGAGAGTTTTGATTTTAGTGGGATGCACATTTACATTAAAATGTAAAATGATCTCAATAAAATCAATTATTGTATGTCGTCCTTGTTGTTCTTGTTTATAGATGAAGCAAAGGATGTATTCAAAGCTGATGAAGGTTTAGTGTGAACTACAGATCAAAATCAGCTCCACTGTGAGCATCTGACCTATTCTTGGTGTCTTCCGTCTCCTTCATGTTGTTGGCCAGTTCATTCTGCAGCTTTTCTTGGTCGTGGAGCAAATTCTGAACCTGCTCCTCCAGGTCATTATTCTCCTGCCTCAAAATGTTATCGACATTCCCCTTATACTCCTCGTACTCCTTGAGGATATTCAGCTTAGTCTCAAGCTTTCTTTTCTCAATCTCCAGGTTTCTCAC
Source organism: Helostoma temminkii (assembly GCA_900302695.1). NCBI lineage: Eukaryota > Metazoa > Chordata > Actinopteri > Anabantiformes > Helostomatidae > Helostoma > Helostoma temminkii. The sequence continues at coordinate 5,589 of OMLM01009119.1, read as the reverse complement.
CTGAGACAAAAAGAGACAAAGTGTAGGGGATGCTGAGCACAGATGATGGAAAACAAAGACATAGTCATAAAGCTTGTGTCAGAAAAACAGTAATGCTAATGACTGCTGTAAGTTGATTAATATGAAATATAGATTATTTCACTTTTAAAATAAATTATAAATAAATTATATGTGATGCTGTAAAGTAAATCTGGGGAATTTTATTTTTTAATATAAAATATGAGGTTGTGTATCTTTTTGGTTTCACCCAGTTATAAATCATAAATGTTCCTAAAAAATGTATTTTTTTGTTTGTTTTTTTATTTTCCACAAGGTGGCGTCCTACACACCTTCAACATCTTCATGAAGTGAAGCTTATAAAGTAAAGACTTTCCGTGTCCTCAGGTCATAGAATTAATTATAGCTTAGAGGTCACTTTAAGTCGTGAAACCGGTTTCACAAGGTTTTTAACAAAGACCTAATATAACTCTGAACTTGAATGGATCTGACTTTATGACTTTACACTAGTTCAAATGAGGTAATGAAAAAATAACTAAATTATTACAAATGTAATTATTAAATAAAAAACAACTTAATGATAAATGCGCAAACCAAATGTATTATTATTATTATCATATTAGCATTATTATTATTACTATTATTGTTGTTATGTCAATACCGAACTAATAATCTTAATTAAAAATGAACAAATCGATAAAATAAGTATTTGTTATTATTTTAGAATATTTCTTATGCTATTTTTACTTCATTGTAAAACATGTTTTAAATAGAAATTATACTGTAATTAATCAGTCACAGAATCAGTTTCATCATTTAAATCATTTTCAAATATAAAACACGTGTTACTATATTTTATTACCAAGCGTATTATTTGTTTAATGAATGTATCACTACTATAAATTCCCTTTTAAATTTGAATGATACTAAAAAACAATTTCAGTGTAAAACTTTGTTAAACTTCTTCTTCTTCTACTTACTGTTATTATTATTGTTTTGCTTTTGTTACTAATAAATATTTTAGCCAAACTCTTCCAGAAAAACTACAAACCTTGTCAATCAGACTGACGAACTTGTCATTCAATCCAACCATGTCGTCCTTCTCCCTGAATTTTCCCGACATGTCGACGCTCGGAGCGCTCCTGAGCGGTGGTGCTTTCCTCGGGGAGAAGGACTGGCTGCTGTAATCTCTTGGTTTAGACATACTGAAGCTGGTGATAGCGACGAAGAGTCCGCAAGCTGAACAGGTGAGCAGTGAAGGCAGCTACAAACCTGCACATCACCTGCTTTTAAGGTGGACAAGGACCACCCATGACCTCCCTAAAACTCGGCATGCGTCCAATCAAAGGAAGACAAGTGGAATATTAAAACGAAAAAATGAAAAACTCCGCATGCAATACTTGAATTTCGACTCTAAACCAGTTCGCCCGGACTGGCGCTGAGCACCAGGAGCCAATGGCATCATTTGGGCGGATTTGTGCGCAAAGACTGGTTATATATCGACTACCCGTAACCTGGGTATCCACTTGGTGATTCTCCAACCTGAAACACTCCGTCACTATCTCTTTCCCATTCAGCTGGAATCATGTCTAGAAACACCGCCATCAGCATGTATGGTGGAGCCGGGGGTAGGGACTCCAGAGCATCCGTGTCGAGCCTGCGGGGGCTGCGTAGTGTGCTGCGCAACGAGACGGAAAGAGACCACGCTCCCGTCCGAGCCTTCGCTCCAGGCACTCAGGCCGCTGCCCCAGCTCTTGCCGCCCCTGCCACCCCTGCCGCCCCCACCGCTCCTGGAGACGACAAGCAGACTCTGCAGGGTCTGAATAAACGGCTGGAAGGCTACCTGAACAGGGTGAAGACGCTGCAGGAGGAGAATGAAAACCTACAGCAACAGATTGATGAGATTATGGCCAAGAGGAAATCACCAGAGGTCAAAGACTGGGACAAGATCCAGAAACCCCTGGAGGATCTCAAGCAGAAGGTTTGACCATCAGATTTATACTTTATTCTTTAAAAAGCTTTGGCTTTCACACTGCATGACTTAGTAGGCTAAAATACCTAAAGCTAGAACAAATAGTTTTATCTCAAATATTTATATCTATAAATATTTGTGGTAACATCATTTATCTTGTCAGATCAAAGACATTACCATGGACAATGCAAGGCTGATGGTTGAAGCTGACAACGCCAAGATGGCAAATGATGACTTGAAGAACAAGTGAGTGAGAAAGTGATGCAAAATTAAAAAATGTGACTTGAGATTAAAAAAAAATATCATACTTTAGTTTGTACTGATACTTTTCTGTTGCTGCAGTAAAGAAACACAAACAGTCAGTGTATGAGTCTTAGGTTCCTCCTCCTATTTGCAGGCTGGAGGATGAGAAAAAAGCACGGAAGGTATTAGAAAAAGACCTGGAGGATCTGAAGAAGATAAAGGAGGATACCAGGCTGAATCAGGAGAACACTAAGAAGCAGATTGAACTGGTTAAGGATGAGCTTGAACACATCCAGAAGGAGCACAAGCATGTGAGGCTGGGAACAAACACACACACACACAAACATTCGTAATATGTGACGTGAGGTAAATCTTTACTGTGGCCCGTACAGATTGTGAATAACCTGTGTGAGAAGATCAGGACCTCTGAGGTGAAGGTGGAGATGGATTGCCAGAGCTCCAACCTGTCTGACATTGTCAACAATATTCGCATCCAGTATGACAAGGAAGCCAAGAAGAACCTGAAGGATACAGAAAACTGGTACCAGCGCAAGGTATCTTTTGGATGACTCTTTTCCGATAGTGTTTTCTTTCTTCTCTTCCAACCTCCTTTGCATCTTCATCAACTCCTCTGTTTATCTCACATGTCATCATATGTTTTTCTTTCTAGTTTGAGACCATCAAGTATGCAGAAGCCCAAAACATCGAGGCCCTGCAGTCTGGAAAGTCTGAGCTCAAGGATAAGAACAAAGAGAAACAGAATTTGGAAATGATGATCCAGAGTATGCTAGCCACGGTAATAAACTGGGCCTATTTACATCACCGGGAAATGCTTATCCCAAACAGAAGAGCAATGATTGACCTTTACTGAAGATTTGAATAGGGAGCTCATTCTCAAGATACATTAAGGTTTCACATGTCGTGTTTCGTCACCAAGTAATTACATCGCAGTTTCTTCAGAACTCACTGCCATCAAGCATACAGTATATACAGTATACCGCAAACAGACAATATAAATGTCCTAAAACTAATCCTCTAGGTGGTGCATAGAACAAACATTTACTAAGGTCTTATCTTTGTCATGTCACGAATGACAAACCACCCACAGATGCCTACCTGTTCTTTCCACAAACATTCCTGACTGCTCTGTCATTATACCTGTAAGCTACTACTTTGAAGGCAGACTCTTGTCTGCCTCTGTCACTGTAGTACCACCTGGCTCTGATCTTGCACAACAAGACAAACTGTGACTCTGTTTGCTAGAAGCACTTTAGATATATCCAAACGTAATGGGAAGCCTAATATTGTTCATTTCCAGACTTAATTTATTCATTTCAGATCCGAAATCTGGAGGAAACCCTAAGGTGCACCAAACTGGAGTATGGTCAACGACTGGCCCCCTTGAACAATACTCTAATGGACCTGGAGACTGATCTGCAAAATGTAAGGTCACAAGTGGAGAACCAGGCAGAAATCAACAAGGAGCTGGTGGGTGTAAAGATGATGCTGGAGGCAGAAATCAAAAAGTACAACGAACTGCTGTTGAAAGTCATCCCCCTCGATGACAGGTGAGGATGGTCATGGCTCCAAAGTTGCAGTTGACTGATGCCTGTGTACCTGAATGAAACTTATGTTGGCACGTTGTAAGAAATTACTAATTGAATTTATCATTTAGATTTTACCACCTTTTTACAGACCCTAGTTTTCCAGTAGTGAAAGCTAAACTAAATGGCTCCTAACTTTAGCGTCTCCTATTAAAATGTATATGTTTGCAAACTTATTGTCTTCTTCCCTGACAGCTGGGAGTTTTCTTTAGCAGACGCAGCGGCAAAAGGTAAGTTCTGAATCCATAAAACACAAAATCATAATAATGATACCACTTTAGAGCTTTAGTAGTATATAGGTTTTATTTCAAATAAGGATATTTCCCAAAATGTCAAACTTCTCCTTCTCAGTTAGTCACATTACTAATCTGCATTAAAGTGTAGTTACCCTGCACAGAACTGACTTGACAGTACATCCAAATCCAAAATAAACTAATGATTTTGACAATCAGATCAATTAGGACCAAAATGATGCTGAATGTGCTTGAATACTGTAAAATTAAATTAATGTTTTTGCTTGCAGATCAGCAACAGCCTAAATTCAAAGTGGTGGAAGAAGAGAAAGAAGCCCCTGCAAATCCACAAACAGATCCACGCCCGTGATAAAACCCCTCTCTTCCTCATCAAGGCAGAGATGTTTATTCTCGATAATAATGCAACTCAAATTGTGCCAAACAACAAAAAAGAAAATAAAAAGTCTAATAATGAGGGTGAAGTAACCAAAGCTTTTTTTTCTGCTGATTTTTTTCTGCCTTTCAGCTAGTATTGTATCGTATTGCAGAGGTGTACTACTCTCGCTGCCAAGCCTGCAAAACTATGAGGTTGCTATGGTGTATTTTTCTCTGCTGTCAGCAAATAAATTTGATTTGCAAATAAAATCAACCTGCTGTGTTTCATTTACACTCTTCTGATATTTTTACACACATTTAGGTTGTAAAATGTGGATTAATAATATTCAGAGAAAAAGTCAATACCACATCCTACAGCACATAGTGACACAACTGATTGTCTTGTCTGAGTAAATATATTTACTATGAAGAAGAAAAAAAAAGATGAAAAATCTTATCTTCAGTATTAATATATTGTATGTTGGAGGTTTTGAAATTATTTCTATTAATAACTTGAACATGTCTCACTGACCTGAGACAGTAAAGTGTAGTAGAATTAATTTTAGCCAACCTAAATGAACAAAACCCACCTTGGTTTGTAGTTATAAAATCAAATCAATTGAACCTCATACTGGCAAGTTTGATGGTGTCAAATATAATAAAAAGAGAATTTCACCTGTGTCATATATAAACAGCACAACTCAATTACAAGCGGACATTTTATGCTGTTTCCAAAATGTGAGAAGCACCATTGATTTTACCTTATTTAAATGTATATGAATTAATGTCATGAGCTAAAGAATCCTAAGATACACACAGGAAGGTTCAAATGCCCAAAACAAAAAACTCGAGCAAATCTTTTTTAAAGAAGCTTTGGAGATTTGCTTTATTTTAGATATGTATATGCAGCTTTCTTTTGCAATTGACATTTCAAATTAGAAGAGCTTTAAGCAAAAGACAGATGCATTTTTTGTAAGAGTAATTTATTTTATTTTTTCTCAAATGACAATGGTACAGACGACACAAAAGCAGGGAGAGGGGAAGGAAGGGGGATTGAAATCCAGTACATGGATATTGCATGATGAGGGTTGACAGGCAAGCAAGAGTACCAAATGGAGTAAAAGATATCGTATCAAAAATTCAATTTTTTTCATATATATATATA
>OMLM01009117.1:40266-75840 GCA_900302695.1 Helostoma temminkii | reverse complement strand
AAGTAGTAATGTAACACACACACACACACACATTCACACACTCACACACACACGGTCACACACACACACACACACACACACACACAGAGCATCCACTGTCCTCTCTTCACCTCCTGTCTTACCTCTGTCATCCTGTCAGTTTCTAATTGCACTGGTGGCTTCTCTGTATCACTGCTTGTAAGATCCTGAGGGGAATCTGTCTTAATAATAAACGCTCAATCGATTCCCTCTGCTGTGTCAAGCATAAAAGACGCAGCAGTGGGAACGGCTTCATCTTGTGCATGCGTGAGTTTATGAGTGAGACGGAGGCAGACATGGACATGAGAGTTTAACTAGAGTGGAATAAACAGAGTTTGGAGGTTGGTACTAATGAGCTGGTTTGTAGGTGTCTAATGGGATATACTGTCTGATCCACATGATTGATTATCAATGAGGCTAAAGTGAATAATCTGCTGATTGGTTTTATTTCCCTGCCCACGCCACTGTAGTACAGCTTCTCCATTATACACTAGTTTGAATATAATTCTGAGTGTGTGTTCTTTTACAGCAACTCTAGCAGATTAAGCTAGCAGTCCAGCAGCTGAGGGCTATATACCGTATGTGTATGTGCACATAAGCAGTTGTTATGTGTGTTTTCAGTATTGAGTCCTGAAGGTTATAGAGCACATTTTTCCATCCCTTCGTGGTTGTTATGGAAACAGCAAAAGGAAGCAGAATGTAAATCTGTGTTTTGAAAAGGACTTTTAATCAACCATAGACTCCTAGCAGTAATTGTACCTTGTTTTACTGTATTTCACACATTACACTCCTATCAGTTATCGTTTTCTTTTAAGGGGCAGAAATATGGTTAACATCCAGAAAGACTTCACAAATAGTGGTGAGCAGTTTGGTGCCAGCAGGTCTCTGTGTAACATCATGATCTAGGTGGGTGTTATAACATGTTGAGTGTGTGGAAAGATGCTGTATCCTAAATCAGCTGATTTGTTCCTGTGAGTCTTTATACGCCTGCAGTGTCAGTGTCTGTGCCATCATGTTGGCGTTAAACATGGCTGGTTAGGGTTCTATAATATCTGGAGGATTGAATCAGACAGTGTGGGGTTTAATTTCCAGAAATACTGAGCATAATCCAAAATGGCTGGACAAATCTGTAGAGAACTCGAAATAATTGATAATATAATTGACCAGGACCATGTTTTAATGTGCTTATGTTGATCATTTATTGTAGCGATGGTTGTTCTTTGAATTCTTTAAATACATCACAGTTAACTTAGACAGACTGGTTGTTGGTCTCCTGAAGTCCACATAAGAAATAACATAAATTTAAAATTGTACAGGTATAGTAATAGACTATAATAATAATAATGAAATCATAAACCACGTTAAGGACAATTATTAAAGGCAACAATAAACAAAATCCACGTAGTTTTGCATGATAAAGTCATGACTAGCAGCTGTGTCATTTCTTATATTACTTACTTACTGATGAAATGACTGAAATGATGCTACAGTCAATATGGTGATTTAATAACAAAGTAAAATCACCAGCCATTATGAAAGCAAAGAAGGATCCACAAGTGTCTGATAAACACTTCAAATGTGGCTAAACATGTTTTCTGGAGAGGTGTCAGGTGATAATAAATTCTAGTCTATTTTCAGAATCAGTTTGTTTGGCAGAAGGGAAGGACTCAGTCAAACCAGCGGGAACCCAGCTGGTGGGTTGTTGTTGTGTTTCCGCTGTTCGTCCCCTCAACAGCGGACAGACAGAGGGTGTGAACAGCACTTTTACTCTTTTTCTGATTCCATCCGTCCTGTCTGCCATGCAGTGTGGATCCCTGAGTGGCTAATTAAATGCAGCAGCGTGTTTGCCACGCCTCTCTCCCATACAGCTTGTGGGGTAACTATAGTAACTCACGGTCTAACTGGAGGCTCGTGTTGGTGGATCATTGATTGGTACCTTGTTGAAAGTTAATCAAGACAAACAGGACGGAGTTAGAGGTGGAAAACAAGGACTATTTTCACTGCCTGGCAAAGAGATGGCATCTGTGATCCAGCTCCATTTTTTTTTTTTTTTTTTTTAGATGAGTGTAGATGAGACTACCCTGTCTGTCAATGTCTGCATTGATGCATAAGAGGAGATCTAAAACTGGGAAATCCACCTGTTGTCACATAATCTCTGCAACCAGTACACATCTACTGACATGTACTTGATAGATGGTAACATCAGTACTTTTTAAAGCAACAACACCACTGTTTTTAGCAGTACTATATTGGCAATATATATATTTATCAGTTTTTACATTATAACAACTAGAAACAATAAGTGCTTTCTGGGCTGCTGTCCCTCCACAAAGACTATTCCTAATCTAGCCTCTTGAGACTATGGAAGAATCAACTTGTCATCCAGATGCAACTGCCAGATGCTGAGCCAGGTCCTTACTGGACTTCTTCTGGTCTCAAAGAAGAAAAGGGAAACTTCTAATCAGATTTTGGCAGCTCTTCCACTCCCATTTTTGACCCTACTATATTCCTCTACAGAGGTCGCAAAACATATTTGTCACTACAGCCTACAGAAGCATTTTTTTCTGATATTGTTGTGTTTTAATACTGAGAGCATACTTTTTATATTTTCAAGTTTTATTCTAATAGAAATAAATGTATATGTGGCTGTAATGGCATTGCCAAAACAAAAAAATACACAATGCACAATACTGTTACCTCATTCTATTGTTTTTGATTTTCCTTAAATTTTGCCTCATCAGACGACAGCGGTTGAGAAGTGGTTCATCTCTTTACATGTGCTGTTTATCTTTACACATTCACACTCATTCAGCAACAAATTGTATTTGTACCCTGAACCTCTTATTTTTCCACGAGGTTTGCTCAAATGACTTCTCCAATTCCAAATTAACAACTGTCTTTATACCTCAGACAAGCTTAATTAAATACATTATAGAATCCATGTAATGCTTTGTTCCTCTCTTCTATTCTTCTGCAAAAATGTTACTACAGAGCTTCCAGTCCTGCTGCCAGACATTATCTAATTTAGAGTCATTATAGTGATATAAGAGGACTGCAAACTGTAATATTGGTAGTACAGCTGTCAGCAAAGTGTCATCACAGCAGCGCTGTAGTGTGAGAGATATGGTATTAAGAGTGAGGGATGTAGTTAGATGCTAAATAATGTGCTTATAAACCAAAGCGGCCCCTGACTAATATGAGAGGTGGTCAATTGGGATTTGATCATGTAGTTGATTGGATGATGTTATAACAGAGGATGTTCCTGGACGGAGATCTGCATAAAGACCCAGAAGTGGCTGTCGACCACTTCAGGGTCAGTTTCCTAGCAACTATTCTGACATATGCCAATAAAATCCCATCTAGCACTGTTGGGATGAACTGGAATGATGAATGAGAGCCACCTTGTCTTGCCAAGCATCAGACGCTATGGTCACTGTTATGCACACGGTAAACTAAATTGCAATAGTGACTTAATTTTGTTCTTTTAAATGTGCTGGGATTTGTGAAATGTTTATTTGCTTTGGTCTGTATTAGGACAAATCCTTGAAAATTAGAAATCCTGGAAGGATATTAGCTGGATGTTAAACTCAATTAACATGAAACAACAAAATCTATATACATGGAGGTAAAAGTGTAACCAGAGCTTTAAACGTCAGGAAAATTACACTAAAGTGTAATGTTGCTACAAACTGTATAGTGCAGTGGCTCGGTGTTCTATAATGATGACACTAATTACCACAGCAAGTTTAGCATGTTTACCGTAAATCCCATTATGTGTTAGCACCAAGCTAATGGACAAGTCAAAATTAAATTTTCATGTTTTTAATAGTTGTGCTTATGATCATGTCATTAATAATATAATATGTGATTATGTCAGGCGTTCCATCCATTTGTAAGTCAGTATTTTGGGATGAGAAGCCAAAATTGTGAGGATTGTGAAGATTCTCAGACTCAACTATAACAAGGTAGTGGGTTGTCTCTGCGGCTTCATCTTTGAGTTAAAAAACTTGAAATGAACTGCTATAGGCGAAGTTGGAGAACCATACGCGCAGATTGAGACCTCCCTTTGACAGATTATTCTACAATCATTAATCAAACATTTTAGTATTTTCAGTAATATTTATTTTCACGATCTCAGCATGTGTTTAAATGCACAAATTACCTGAAAATGGCATATTTCTTATTCCTTTTGACGTGAATCTTCGCTTCAAATTCTGGATCATTTGAATTTATGGTTGTATTAGAAATTTGGAGAGATTTTTACAGCTACAGTATGTTTCATACACATGGCATAATGCCCATAATAAATATATGTTTTGCATTAAACCATTACTTATTTAATCTCTTGTAGTATGTCTTTAATCTTTAAACTTTAATCATTTAAATTTAAATTTAAAATTTAAACTCTGCAGACATGTATAAAGTATGCTGCACATCCACACAACCAACATCTTTTAAAGGGAAGGAAAAAGACAAATCTATATACTAATCTATTTATTTACAATCAGTGGATTTAGGTTGACTTTAAGTCATAACATCATTATTACATACATAAGCATTTATTGGTGGTGTTGTTTTGTTTGTCTTTTTTCTTTATCTGATTGGTTATCAGGATGGGGGCTTCAGACAATATCTACAAAGGGCGCAGCACATTCATGGAAGAGCTGACAGAGGCCTCTGAGATCATCTCCCATGCAACCAAACGTTCACTGGTCATCCTTGATGAACTGGGACGGGGCACAAGCACCCATGATGGAATTGCCATTGCCTATGCCACCCTGGAGTACTTCATCAGAGATGTAAGTGGACACGCTGTGCTGATCATCAGTGAATAAGAAACACTGAAATAAGACAAACAAGAATGAATGAACAGATGGGGAACTTGTGGACTTGTAACTGTTGGTGTTGATGCTGTAATACCAAATAACATAAAATACACACTATTGTGAAACACAACTCATGTTGCTCAATCTGCAATGTGGGATCTTGAAGCCTGTTAAGAGCCTTTAGTAAAGAGGCGTGTGCAGGTACAGTATCTGTGTTTGTGTGCATGCAAGTGTTTATACCTGCTAGTGTGCTCTGCAGAAAGCTCGTTTGTTTTGCAGATATAGAGATGAGCCACCAGAGAGGCTTCAGCAGGAGAGCAGCTCTTGAAAACTAAGCAGTGGTTTTTAGAAGCTAGATCTATAGTGTTATGTGCAGTCTAACAGCAGTATGCAATGGAAAGGGAAAGAAAAAGAGAGTAAGACTGACCCCTAGGTACCTAATTGTTGAACGGATTGTGTTATACTTCAGAAGCCTTGTCATCATTTCTTAATGACATGTTTTCTAGTTATTCATGTTGGCTAGCTTTAAAATGGTCTCTACGGAAAGCAGAAAGGTTGAATTTCAGCTGGAGGAGGCAAATGTTCACTGAAGAATTGAGACAGAGGTGCACATACAGTATGTGGGGCTTTATAGCTTACTTGGAGTACTTGGAATCAGTATCCCGAGAGGCTTTGTGTGTGTTTGTATGTGTGTTCTTTTGGGATTATGTGAACTGGCACAGTCAGGGGTCCTCTGGGTGTTGCACACTGTTGCGTGTCTGTATTTTGACAGAACATATGAGTGGTACCCTGCCAGACAGGAGGAAGGTGTTAGTGTGTTATTGAAGCGGGTTATCAGTGCTGAAACTGGCAGCTTAGATGTTCTTTCTTAATATAAAATGTAATCTAGTTGTAAGTATCATTTGTAGTATGTGTGGTAAAGAACTGCATCAATACTAGAAGGACAGAAAGGTCAATATTACTGGTACTGATGGTATTATTACTGTAAATGGGGTTTGAATTTTAAGTACACGTGATCCATATCAGTCTTATTTGGTGATGTCAGATAGTGTGTATTCAGCTTGGTGTGATTCCATCGAGTGGTTAAAAGTCAATGAATAGAGCTTTCAATTTTGAATTTGAAAAAATAGGGTTTCTGTTTGCATATACAGCGTTATAAAAAAATATTCATCCCCTTTGCCTTTGTGTTATTTTCTTGCATTACAATCTGAAATTTAAATAGATTTTTATTTTGAAGAATTTTACACACACACACAAAAAAACAACAATTTGTGTGTGCATTGGTATTCAGCCCTCTGATGATGCTCCTATGTAAGTTCTGGTACTACCAGTTACCTCAAGAAGTCACATAATTAGTTAAATTAAGTCCACCTGTCTGCAGTAGAAGTAGAAGTGCCACATCATCACAGCCTACATATACACCCGCTCTGAAAAGCCCAAGAGTGAACAAAATGCAGCATTAAGCAAGCAGCTCGATAAAGACCAAGGAGCTCTCTAAACAGATCAGGGCCAAACCTTAAAGAAGTATAAATCAGGGTTGTGTTGCAAAAAAAAATCCCAAACTTTGAATATCCTGTGAAAGACCAAAAGACCAACAATAAACCTAAAGGAGCTGGAGATCTTCACAGCAAAGATTGGGTTGTCTATCCATAGGACCTCTATTAGCCGTGCACGCCACAGAGTTGGGCTTTGTGGAAGAGTGACCAGAAGAAAGCCCTTGCTTAAAGAAAAAAACAGGAAAGAAGATCTTGAGTTTATGCGTGTGGGAGACTTGAGAAAAACCTGTTTCAGTCTGCCTGAGTTGAAACTTGGAAGGAGGTTCACCTTACATCGAGACAATGCCCCTAAATACACTGCTAAAGCAACACTCTTAGACAGTTGTCAGGATGGCCTAGTCAAAACTCAGACCTCAGTCCAGTGGAGAACCTGTGGTCTGACCTAAAGACTGCTGTACACCAGCAAACCCATCCAACTTGAAGGAGCTGAAGCAGTTTTGCCTGGTAGAATGGCCAAAAGGAGACTTCCAGCTGTAATTTCTGCAAAAGGTGGCTCTATTAAGTTATGCATACATCAATTTTCAGTTCTTTGTGCAGAATTTGCCAAATAAAAATTCAAATTCAGATTGTAAAGCAACGAAATAACAAAAAGACAAAGGGGTGAATACTTTTTCAAGGCACTGTATAGCAAAACACTGATGCTGAAATATCAGTGATAAGTTGATAATGGCTGATAGGAGCCAAGATCTAGTTTGAACTGTAGGCTGCAAAACCTATCTGATAAAACACTATTGAGCACAAGCACCACTGAGGTCTTTGGTATTTGTTACAGTTGGTGTTCAGGTGGTATTAGAACCTTCCAAGCTGTAGCATCTACGGGGAGAAAGGATTTATCAAGATGGTCTATGTTGACCTGAGAGTACATATTTAAACTCGCACTAAAGAAACTTTGCTTTGCTGGCTATTGTGGATAAGCACACCGTCAGCTCCGCAGCTGACAGGCAGTGGACTACCCAAACCAGCGATTCTGAATGTGGATGTTCTGGTGAAAGGATGAGTCCTATGGTACCACTGTGTCCACAGTGACGGATCCTATCGATGGTTTTCTGGAGGACTATTAAAATATTTTGGCATTTGTTTATTTTCTGATTTCAATGGCAAAAATGCCCATAGTTACTCATGTTAAAATTTAGATGAATAAACATTCATCTTTAAAAACCTTGCAGTTTCAGGTTTTGCCAGCTCCATATTAATCTTTGGGCAGAATCATGGGGTTATGTAATTCTGCTGGAAAACATAGAATGAAAGCATGTAAGTAGCAGCTAATACAGCAGGGAGCTGCTGTTGGCAGAAGGATGTAGCTCTCTAACTACCTGTTGTGTAACAGCATTGATTTGTTAGAAAGCCTTGCTATTAAAGGAAAGACAAACAAAAGAGCACAAAAGAAGTTACGCTTTACAGCGAAAGGCTTCCTCGGTACAGACAGACATGCAGAGTCTTTCACTCCTCTTCCTCCTACACTTCCTTCTCCTCCTATGGCCTGTCCTCCTCCTCCTCCTCCTCCTCCTCACAAGAGTCAGACACAAAAGTCAGACTACTCCTGCTTTGACTCGGTTGTTATAGTAACACCCCTTTCCCTGTCCCCAACACTCACCTGAAAGGTAGTTAAGAATGTAGATGGGTTTCATAACAGCACTCAATAAAAGAGACAGCCTTGACAAAGAAAGAAAAAAAGAAACAGGAAAGCAGAGGAAAAGAGAATCACTAAAACCAGCAGTTGCTTCTGCTAAAGGTTTGTGGGTTTTATGGTGAAATCACAAAAGTGTGAGTTTAGCACATACGTATCTAATCTAATTCCTCTCTGTGGTGATGTGTGTACATCATGTTGTCATTTTCTTTATCCATTAATCACCCTCAGACTCAGTTGGATGTTTATTCACGCTAACAGCTAGTCCTGCCACTAGCTTCACACTAAGCTTAGCACTATACTTTACATCGCCATCTACTCGAACAGTGACTCAGACTTGAATTTTACTGCACAAGCATCTTAAAACTGCACCGTAGTAGTAGAGATAATGAAGCCCTGCTTTACACTTGGACTCACTGGAGAAGTAGAGCTCACTAGAGCTCACTTTTGGCTGCACAGTAACACTTCCTGTAGAACGTATTGTTCATGTGGGAGTAAATGGTCTGATGTGCTCACGCTGATGCTCCGAGCTCCTGTGAAAACCTATGTGTGCCCACTACACTCTGTCAGCACACTGTGATTGCAGTCTTTGTTAAAATGTCTGTTGTTTGGCTGTAAGAATTTCATTAGGAATTTTATTACATTCATTGCATTCCATCGGTCATAATAGTGATTCCCAACAGTACTGTCTGTTTCTGAAACACAAAAAAATTTGCCTCTGTACTGTCCCTGAACACAGAGGTGCTAGTGCTGATGCTAATGCTAACATTGCTCAGAAAATCAAAAGGCTCCTTACATGGATGTACAGTCTGACTGTACGATCAACATTGTTTACTTTTATAGGCCTATGTGCACATGAACAAAATGTTTACAACTTGCCTATCCGCTAGAAAGCAGCGTTACCATAGTGTTGCTAATATTAGCTGTTAGCATATGCTCTAGGGAATCTTCTATAGGGATACACCGATCCAACTTTTTCAGTTCCGATATGGATACCTGGACTATGTGAATTTGCCAATCACCGATACCAATATGATCAGGCATCAGCCTTGACTTAATAATGCTTTCTTAACTTTGTAAAATATATTATAGCAGATTAACAAATTGATAAATGTACTGAAATGTTATTTATTATGAAAATAAACAATTATGCCACAGCAACTTGAAACAGCGTTCAAATAAATAGGAATCAAATGTCCTTGTAAACATTTAGTGAAAACAGGAATTTGGGAGCTCAAAATCCAATATAGACATGTAGTGGAACCCTGAACACAACACAACATTAATATGGTCCAGATGGCCTGAAGGTTACCTGGACTTTATATAGTGAGCGCTCGCTAGTATGTCTACTGTTGCTCATCATTTCTCCTGCGCTCTACACATGTATCCCTGCCCCTCACTGACAATAACTGAACATTAGAGAACAGTTATAGACTATCTGGACCTGATTATCCCAAAGATGTCCAGTATTCATAGGAAAAAGTTGATTACACATTTTAATTAGAGAGAGTTAGAGAGTTAACCCTGTCTTTTAGGATGAAATTTTCATATCAAAAAAACAGGGAAAAATGTCCATCACCATTTCATAAATGAGTTTAGTGTGTTGTCTTCTAAATGCAGAAATACTGAATTTAAATTTATTTCAACAGTAAAAGCAGGTTTTATCTTTGAACACTATTAAAATTGTTTATAGACTTGTAATTTTTCTGTTGGATTGCTCATTGATTGACAAATGTATTATTGAATGTAATGCTGTAACTATAAGTGATAATTTCGTCTTTTCTTTGGCTTTTAGTATCAGTTAGCTGTTCTGCTTTGAAAGAAGTTAAGTACTGGCATGGTGCTGTGTGGCAGTTAGTACTGAAAAAAGTGCAAGCTCTCTAAAAAAGACAGCTTTAAGCAGGAGTTTATAGCTTAATAACAACCTGTAATTGCAGCAGAGAAGAGCTCCTGTTCTCAATTACTGCGATGAAATTTAATTTCCATGTGCCTCAGCTAAATTTTAAGTGTTTTGAGTATTGCGAGCCATTGTAATGTAGACAGTAAATCACAGAATGCTAAAAGCTGTAATCTTTTAGAAGAGTGCACAATTTATGTTATGTTTTTGAGTAATGAAAGAAATTATAAATTCATGCACTTTCTGAATGTCCTCATTGACTATAATTCTCTCTGATAGACTCTGATTGTCAGATTTCATTAGTCCCAGAACCGCCCAATCAGGAATTCCCACCTTGCCGATGTACAGTATATCAGGTGGACCGTCATAGCTGGCTCTGGCCAATCATTGTCTACCACAGCCTCTGCCGAGTGCTCCAGTGTGTCCTTCCTGCAGTGGTTTTTTTCTACTGTTTGGACAAGCGCAAATAGCTTATTCATATCCTCTCTGAAGAAACAGTGGATTTACTTATGGCTTCACGTAGCTGTGGTAACGCTTATGGCTTAACTTAACCATAGGTGAGCTTTCTGAAGACCTGTTGTTCCAGAGTCAGGCTGTGAGTGAAAAATTGAAGTCTGGGCAAAAACAAGGATTTGCATGTTTATCAGCCTGATTATGGGGATGACGGGGAACAGTTTTTTTAACCCCTAAAATGGGTATAATATGAGACCCTTAGATATGTATGTGACACATTAACTTATGCTTATTTTGCAAAAATGTAATAATGAAGGTTCTGGTTCATAACCTTTAAATTTATGAGATTATTCTATCGATATCATATGAATGAAAGTTGCACATAGAATTAATTGGAGAAATTAATTGTTAACTAATTAACAGTTAACTTTAACTACAGTATAGGTGTGTGGGTTGTAAATCACTGGTACTGGTGACATCATCTTAAACTTTCAGGTCTTAGTGTTGCACCCTGGATTTGAAAACTAAGCTGTAAACATTCCTGTACATCATATTTACATTTAAACTAAATAGAAAACATGACTTAAAGGAAAGGTCACCACCCATGCACCTGTCATTGACCCTGGTGACTCACAGCCAGAGTCAGAGGTCACACACATATGCATGCTTTGCATGCTTTGTTGATACCAAATCTTATTTTTTTCGCTCACATACAAACATTCAGAGCTCCTCAGTTGGAGCCTTGTTAGTTGCGAGGTGAGAACACAGCTGTGTTGCCTTGGAATTGGATTTGTGGCTAATTGGATAGAAAGGAGTAGCAAGACAACAACACAGATACTTGTGTTGACACCTCTAGCCTTTTCTTCGGGATCTGATGACGGCATGGAAGCACACTTATGCATCTTTGACAACATATCATTATGGGACAGCTGGGAAGAGAGGTGATGCTCCACAGGTGTACAGCGCTCTGCAGTGCACAGACACCAATTTGGAGCTCAAAACCAATCTTAGACATAGGAGAAGAAGAGGTGGACAAGGTGACAATGCAGGGACATGAGGCATATGGCATCTTAGCAGTCCCTCTGAGTTTTATTTGAACCGTCATGTCAAGCGAGACAGACACACAGCCTGTCCCACCTGGACATAGTTTATAAACTCTGTTTATAAACACCCAGCAGATTTTAGTTTACACTACGTGTGAATATTTGTAGATGTTACTCTTTTCATAATCATACAGGTGTTTACAGTATACAGTTTTCTTCTATATGATAGTCTTCTTGGAGGATGTTTTGTAGCCATGCAGCCAACCATTAAACCTGCATTATATTTGCTTTCCAGCAGAAACTCTCCTTAGTTCTGCAGTAGTATTTTTCACATCAGTGAACTTACAATAAAACCTCTCTAATCAATATTTTTTAATTAACTATGGCTCAAATGATGAGTTGCCAGCAGTAGCTGTAAACCTTCAGAGAATTATTAAATGACACTTCCTCTGGCCTGTAACTCTTTTGTTGAGGTTCACTCTCACCACTCATCAGCACTGTTGCAACTGGCAAAAGGCTCTAATAAACCAACTTGATACACTTGATATTCAAACAGCAGACAGACACATTTGGCAACCAGCTGGTGGACATAGTGCAGCTTTTAGCCACTTAAGTGTCAGATAGCATTTTTAGTTTTTAGAGTTGGTGTAAAACCCACAAACGCATCTTTAGTGTACAGTGTACTGTATATAAATGCCAAAGTTGTTCGGTATCTGCTTGACGTATAAATAAGCCATTTGATGTCATCATCTTAACTTGTTATACAGTCTCTAAGTAGTCCAAAAGTCAATTTGAGTTTTAAAGGCACAACATTATGACCACTTCCTAATATTGTGTTGTTCCCCCTTCTGCTGCCAAAACAGCCCTGACCCGTCAAGGCATGGACTCCATGAGACCCCTGAAGGTGTGTTGTAGTATCCAGCACCAAGATGTTAGCAGCAGATCCTTTAATTTTTGTAAGTTGCAATGCGTGGCCTCTATGGATTAAGATCTAGGGAAATTCCATTTCTTTCTGGTCCACTTCTGATGCTCATTGTTGGTGCTTTCAGCAGTGGACAGAGATATGGGCACCCTGACTGGCCTGCGGCTCTGAAGCTTTATTTGCAACAAACGACACACTGACACCTTTCCTTCAGAACCAGCATTAACTTCTTACACAGTTTGAGCTACAGTAGCTCGTCTGTTGGATCTGACTACACAGGTCAGCCTTCGCTCACCACTTGCATCAGTGAGCCTTGGCCGCCCATGATCCTGTCGCTGGTTCACCACTGTGTCTTCCTTGGACCACTTTTGATAGATTCTGACCACTGTAGACTGGGAACACCCCACAAGAGCTAATGTTTTGGAGAAGCTCTGACCCAGTCATTTAGCCATAACAACTTTGCCCTTAACAAACTCGCTCAAATTCTTATCCTTACCCATTTTTCCTGCTTCTAACATATCAGATTTGAGGACAGAAAGTTCTCCTGCTACCAGGTGAAGGGTGACAAAGAGATGACCAATGTTATTCACTGCACCTGTCAGTGGTCATAATGTTGTGCCTCATCTATGTATTTTCTGATTAAAAGTTGTTTAGGCTATCTCAAACTACAACCCCAGTTTTAGAAAAGCTGGGATGTTAAAACCATACTTTATTCACAATAGAATATGGAAAACATATCAAATTGTGCCATGTTTTTCCACGGTGTAGCAGAAATGTTGTCCCATTCTTGCCTAATATTGGATTCTAACTGCTCAACAGTCCCGGGTCTTCTTTGTCAGATTCGAGATGTGTCAAATATTTTCAGCTGGTGAAAGGCCAGTTTAGCACCTGGACTCTTCTACTACAAAGCCATGCTTTTGTCATACTGTAGATTCAGTATGTAGTTGAGCATTATCCTGCTAAAATATAAAAGACCTACCCTGAAAAAGACCAGCTGTCTATGGGCCTCTGCAGGCCATTTGAAGTGAGCACTGATAGCAAGCCGAAGGGCCGCTCTCCTCTTTACTGCGGAGGACTCAGTGGCCATAATGTCAAATTTAGATTAATCTGGCCACTGTTTCCCACTAAAAATGAGCTTTGGCCCAGAGAAGGCAGCTTTTCTGGATCACATTTATATATGGCTTTTTGGAAGTATTCCCAAGCACATGCAGTTATGTTCATCATGTCTGTTTTAATGCAGTGACGCCTGAGGTCCCGAGGATCATGGATTTCCAATAATATTCATTATTCTGTTTGACAATTTGTAGAAATGTTCTTCCAGCTCTTCCATCTTAGAACCACTTACTTTTCCATCTTTTTGTTGCCTCTGTCCCAACGTTTTTGAGCCATGTTGCTGCCGTCAATTTCAAAAGTGGTAAATTTTCTCTTTTTTTCTATTGTGAATAAAATATGGGTTCACTGCACTCTGTTTTTATGTAAATTGTACACAGCGTCCCAACTTTTTTAGAATTAGGGTTGTAAATCATACATGTTAAGGAACAGTTCCCAGAACCTTGAAGAAAGACTTTAAACTGTGTATCAGTCAAACCTGTATAAATACAAATGTACATGATTATAACATTTGAAAAATACAGACAGTTGTTCTTATTTTATTTGATAACAACTAAAACAGATTTCAGCACTAATTTCATCAGATTGTCCAGCTCCTCAGAACAAGGCTGTCTATGCACCCTGGGGTGGTCAGGTAATGAGCTGCCACTAGCACCTAATCAGTCCATTATTCAGGCTGCAACCTCTCTCTGCTACACTCCAGCTATTTTTCAGTGTAGGTGAACGAGAGTGACTGGAGTAGCTTATCTCTGTGACTGTGTGTTTTAGTGTATTGTGCATGTGTGTTTCTGTATGTCTTAGTTGGAAAAATCAGAGTGACCTTGTGTGTCTCTAGAGAGAGGTATCACTAGTGACTTGACCTTTCTTGGACCAAGCATTTAGCGGGCTGATCTTGACCTGGAGCCCTACAGCTTCTCCAGTGATTTAACCTGCACATCATTAGTCATCGCTGGACATAATGGTTACATCCTAGATACATTTTTGGATTTTAAATCCAGCAAAGTGTTTTATAGTATGTGGAAGTTTTTGTTTGTTTTTTTTAAGCATTTTGCACTGCTCATTTTACATGATTGAGTTCTTATAGTAAACAGGAAAAGGAAATGCATTTGTATGAGTAAAGAGCTTTTAGCAGCTGTCCTAAGTGCACAGCACCAAGAGGAAAACCTTGTGCATGCATTTGGGAGAAGCTGAGTGAGTGTATGTGCTAATCGCTTTTTGTAATTTTTGTCTTAATGTCTCAGCTGAATTTCCCTCCAGAGCCTAAAAATCTGAATATGACATTTATAGTCAAAGGCAGAAAAACTGCAGTGATTAACTACAGAAAACTTTCAGACTAATGGCTGAAAAACTGATACCACACTGCATAAATGTGTTTATGCCAGTGGTAATAGTCACACAAGAATGTCTTCACAAATTGGTTCAGCACACTGCAGAGTGCAGGGGCAGTTAAGTAACACCGAGGCTGACTACGGTATATGATGCACTACTCTGTGTTTCAGCTACAACTTTTGCTTAGCTGTGATAACACAGTGTTATATAATGCAACATTTGTTATGATACCTAGCATTTGGTAAATGAATTACTTTGTCTGTCTTCTTTGTCTTTCTGTTCTTTTTCCCTCCTACTCCTTCTGAAGGAATAAATTGTAAAAAAGGCTCTCTAATAACTGAGCACAGCAGACAAAGAAAACATTAAATAGATTAGAATAAGCATCCCAATGTTTGCCAGACATACTAATGATAGTTGTGGTAATATTCAGTGCTTACATGACCTTTTTATGTTTTAGGCGGAGTCTACAATATATTGATGTTTAACTTCAGTGACTTACCCACTAACATATGTATCTCATCTGCCGTTGTCATTGCCAATCTTACCAATGAATCCATGTCTACTTGTGGAGCCGAATTCTGTACTTGATCATCTCCTGCCAATCTGGTGACCACTAATATCCATATCACAACCCGGTGCAGATGTTTTCGATCCCATGTTGAAACCTAGTAATACAATATATAAATACATCAGCCACACAGTTTGTGGCACTGCATGACTTTGGTCATCACCTGATAAGCATCATTAGCAGCACTAGAAGGTTGACATTTATAAGTTAAATATCATGGAATCTAACAATATAACTTTTAGGTTGCCCTCGTGATGAGTTGGAAAAACTTTACTGATGTTTTTACTTCTCATCTAAAGTGATAGTCTGCTCAGGGTACTAATTAGTGACCTTCCAACCAGCCTCAGCTTTACTTTGTGTTTAATGCTAATTAAATGTCTGCCTTCTAACGTATTTACTGTTTTAAATATTTAACATGCATTACATAATATTTGCTAAATGTCAGCATTTTTCCATTGTAATTGTGATTTTGATAATTTTCCTTTATTTAACCCGGTAAGCTCCCATTAAGCCAGAAATCTCAGTCTTAGGAGAGACATGGCAGACATGGAGGTTATCATGCTAAATACCTAAATACAGCCTGACAGAGCTGCTAGCATGGCTGTAGACACATCACCTGGTAATAACAGTAACATCTCAACATTTCTTGGATTCTTGTCGACTTGTCTAAAACAGCAGTTTGCTAGCCTGCTACATTTTCTAAACATTAACATATGACTCTCCCTGTCATTTCCCCAGGTAAAAGCCCTCACTCTCTTTGTGACCCATTACCCTCCTTTGTGTGAGTTGGAGCGAGCGTATCCTCAGCATGTAACTAACTACCACATGGCTTTCCTACTCAATGAACCGGACACCACTGCCAACACTGACGGTATGTGTGTGCGTTTGAAGCATGTAAAAGTGTTTTAAAAATGTTTTTTGGTGGAAATTGTGTGTTAGACAAAAAAACAAAACAAACAACAAGTTGCCCTGCAGGTGAATTCAGAACATTCATAATCATATTTTTTCCATGTATGTGTGTATGCTGACAGATGAAGACATTCAGCCAGAGTTCATCACTTTCCTCTACCAGTTAACTGAAGGGGCTGCAGGGCGGAGCTACGGCCTGAATGTCGCCCGATTGGCTGACATCCCAGATTCTATATTACACACTGCCGCACGCAAATCCCGAGAACTGGAAAGCATGGTCAACACCAGGAGGTACCGCAAACATACTTATTTAATAGGGCTCCAAAATGTTGTGAAAAAGTCATATTTGTGATTATTGCAGACAATATTGCAATTGTGATATAATAAATTATATCCTCAGATTGGCTTGGTTTCAAGTAAAAAACACATAAAATGATGATATGATACAATCAGCAGAGTGGATTCAGAGATTGGAGTGAACTCACGTTACTGAATCCTGTGCATGTTTTGAGAAAACAAGATCAAACCTAAATAGTCAAAATCAGAGGAGAAGGAGTTTTACAGAGACAAACAACGGGGTATTGGTTGCTTTGGCTCATTCATGCTTTATTTAGGCTGCCGATCCTACACACACACACACAGACACACACACACACAGAACACAAACATGGAGGAGTCGCAGCCTCGGCAGAGAGTTAACATTAGCACATTTTATTGATTCACCCCAAAGAAGGTAACTAATGAAAAATGTTGTTATGTTGTATGTTGCTTTTTGAAAGCAAGTTGCTAAATGTAGTGACAGGGAGCTAAATTACTAATACTGCAGACTGGAAGGTCATGTGGGTTGTCATGTTCACACATGTACACATTTATATAACTAAATTACAACATTTTGCTATTGTGTGATCACAATGTCTAACAGGGCAATTAGATTAATTGTGCAGAACTAATATTTACCATGTTAATTTTTAAAACTGACTAGCAAAGATCAGCTTACTAGTGATGTGGAGTACAACTCAAGTTGTGAAAACATTTGTACTATTTACATTGTGGATCTATAGGAGTTTTTTTAAGTCTGGCAAAATAACTGATAATGTCATCAGGGTAATCTCAGTTTGGGGCGTAGAGACCAACAACAATAAAAAAGAAAAACAGGTTTGATTTTTGATTTAGATTTTAGATTTTTTTGTAAAAACTGGATTTTTGGAAGTGCAGTATATTAAAGACTAAAAGTAAGAATTTCCAAGCTTCTTCTGCTTTGATTTGTATTTTTTAGTGCAACAGTAAATGTCTGCAATACTCTTTAAAACCATGAATCATAAAATATCCTATTTCACTGTTTTTGGAGAGTTTCTTAAATATTAAGTGCAAATGGAGCCTGTCATTTCAAAGCCAAGAGTCAAACTTGCCATGAAAAATAAAGTTGAATCAGCTCCAGTGACACTAAATTGAATGTTTAAACTTTTAGACTCCAGTGCTCTTGATTTCATGCATGTGCCAACACATCTGAAGCAGAAAGTTATTCCTGAATATCCAGACTGGGTGCAGATTAATACAGCAGTTTTGAGTCATGTATTGACATCAAGGAGCCTCCCAGAGGAGAGGGAGACACCCACAGTTAGTTTATGAAAAGATATTTTGTGGTTTGAAATTCTTTAAGTTGATACAGTTGAGAAGCCAGAGTTTATTCTACTTCAAAAATGTTTTGGTGTCAACTTCATTCATATCAAATGGATGTAGCCAGTGCCACACATGGACTGTCATCACCACCAAACAGCAACAGACAAAGATATAATTTCATTTATTTTTGGAGTTTGCAGTGAAATTAGCAGAAATTGGATAAGTTTTTATAGCTTTCTGTTTCAAAGTTCTGATTTTAAATTAACATTCATGAGCTTGTTATGAAGTAAAAGACATTTATAATTCATATAAATGTGATTGAAGTGTTGACTTAAGCCAAACTAAGATGCTTTCACAGGTATATTGTCACAGCATAATTTCTCAGAGGGTCCAAATCTTAATTTTCCTTGGCTAATTTGTTTCTCTGTATTAGAGAGTTAAAGATAATGCTCAGGACATGCTAATTGGAAAATAGGAAATAGAAAATAAATTTTTAACGCTAATGTAGACCATCTTTTTTATTAGAATGAACCACCCACCTTCAGGCAGAAATCTTCTGCTTACAATTAAGATAGGATGCAGATAAGAGGCTAATTTTTAGTCCTTTGCTGTCAGCATCAGCTTATTGCACTTCTTCCGAAGTAGAAGCAGCCCTCTGCGTCTGTAAATTTGTATATGGCATCTCCTCACTCTGACAGCCTGCTGGGAGTTGAGTGCTGCTTAGAGTCTTTGTACGTAATCCTCACCATATGAGATTTCTCTCAGCACACACACACATACACACACTAAGCCATACCTCTCTGTCAGTGTAATCCTTCCTATATGAATTGTTTGTCGTTTGTTGGAGTGAACCCATGCTGAATAAACAATAATCGTACACAAAGGAGTTGAGCTGCTACTACGAGGTTAAGAACACAATACTTGCACACAGCTGTGTATAAGAGTTCACTGTGTTTAGGCCTAAGACGGGGTTATATGAGGCTATACAATAGTTATATACACTGTTTTATTTAAACACTTTTGTTTCTGCCTCTTCAGAAAGAATAAGAAATTTCTCTCAGATCTTTGGAGTATCTCGGACAGATCTTCTCTTTTGGAGTGGCTGCAGTCAAACTCTTGACATCTGACTAAAACAGTGTGCAATGCCAGGACCCACACACGAAGAAGAGAAGAAAACAACGATCATGCTGAAAAAAGTAACAATGTGTTTTAGAAATGACTTGGGACTGATGGAGAAGAACTGTAATGGCTGCTGATTTTGTTTATGTGTGTTGGTGAAAAGGGATTTTAACCATCTCATGTTCTGGTTATCACCATCATCTGTACCGTAACATAATAGTCTTAACATCAATTAATACTGACACTGAACCTACCAGACCAACTGTGTGTGACATCAGTGTGTTTGGAGATAGAAGAAATAAAAAAGACATACTGTGTCTGCACAGAGGTTGTAGTGTGAGCAGTGCATTAGCAGAGCAGCAGCTGTGCTGCTTCATGTGTGTCTACACAGGAGGTGCAGTATGAGGCACAGTAATGAGTAGTAGTTCTGCCTTTTGGAAATATTCTGAACCCAATACGCAATTAATGCAGTTCCATGTGCAAAATCGGAAAAATAAATGTTTTTAAAAAATTAGACATGCTAGTAAAATGTCAGCCATTACGCTGGTGTACAGCTGGATTCATTAAAATAAAATCTGTTCTGTCAGACATGTGACAGACGAGTAGAAAAATACACCTGAAACATTTTCTGTCCAGACGCTGCGTCCCAGTTGCTGCTGTTTAACCTTTAAATGTAATTTCACACACTGAGCATCACACTAATGTAACACCGTCAAAGCCTTAATGGCTAGTTAAAAAAGATAAAGTTAATTCAGCGCAATAAGAGAGATTTCTTCTTTTAAGCCTTGGATTCTTCTTCCCTTTAAGGTGCCTGTATTTTCCACAGTGTAACTCAGTTTTATGGATTTGGGTAGTTTTATTTTGGTAGAGATAAAGAACAGCAGAGGTCTAGTAACGTTAGTGTGTTCTAACTCCACAACCCAGATTTTTTTTCTTATACTAAAAATAAAACTTGTAGTTTTCAGTCTCAGGTGACATCACTAAAACCAGTTTATCAGATGTTATGCAGCTTCTTATGGAGCCTTAAAGTTTTCAGAACCTTCTCACACATGCAGCAATACTCTGTAGGACTTGTAAAAAGACTTGTAAAGTCTCCCTTTAATTAAGAATCTGTTCCTTCTGACTGAGAAGGGACAGATTTTCACACAGGGAGGCGTTGTAGACTTTTATGACTGAATAATAATTATTTTTCTTTGGTCTGTATCCAGTAATTATTCAGAAACAAATCACAGCGCCTTTTAGAAAACCTTCATCTACATTTTGCCTTCATCTCTAGCTCTCACTCTCACTCTCAAGCAACATACATACAACCAACTCACGCTCCGCCTTTAATTCCGCCAACTCCAGGATCAGCGCGCATCACCGGAGAGGGAGAAAAATAGAGAGACCTAGTGAGAGAGAGTGTTTGTGCGAGAGAGAGCGTTAACTACTGTCAAAGCCAATTACAGCTTATCGGGTCTGTGATTCTGTCACTGTGCACTTGAGGGTTCTGCCCTCTGTGAACGACACGCCTCTCGCTTTCTCCTCCGTGTTGGGTTTAGTTTATTTGTGTTTTGATCGGGATGCATGGACTTATTCTAGCGTTTGTGGGACTCTTAACATCTCAACTATGAGTTCCTCCGCAGAAGCGCTTCCGGCAGCGGGGCAACTTCTCCGTGCGCCACGGCGCCGCTGAGCCGCGCATCACATCTTTGGGAAAGTTGACACGCATCCTCGGCGAACATGGGCTCGCGGTGAAAACTCTGGTTGTACCGCTTTCTTATCTCTTCCAAACCGTACGGCAAAATGCAGAAGAGCGTCCGCTACAACGAGGGGCACGCACTGTTTCTGTCGGCGGTCGCGCGTAAAGAGGGAACCAAGCGCGGCTACCTGAGCAAGAAGACAGCGGAGAACAGCCGATGGCACGAAAAGTTCTTCGCCCTCTACCAGAATATACTGTTCTACTTCGAGAACGAGCAGAGCGCGCGACCTGCCGGGATTTACCTGTTGGAAGGATGCACCTGCGAGCGCGTGCCTGCGCCCAAGATGTCCACTACGGGGAAGGAAGCGCTGGAAAAACAGGTGAGATTTAATGAGCCCAACGTACCTGCTGTCAGGTTCCCACTGCCTCCACAACTTCCCCTTTATTTCTCATAGGTCGCTTACATCAGTATAACAAACAAATGAACACATCAAAATGAGCTCAGTGTCGGCATTGTGTTTTCCTAATATGTCATGTTTATACTTGGATTCTCGCTTCATTGCTCACTTTATAATAAATAGTACATTTACATATAGTAAGAAAAACATTAATAGATTAACCACTGTCACTGACATTCATATACAGAAAAAAGAGCTCCTGCAGCTTTAGACTAAAGTGGCTGCAGCAGCTCTGCTCTCCCTGCAGTGTCAAGAGCTCAAGTGCATCCTCCCAGAGCAGGTGACCATCCCCCAAGGATTCAGATGTTCAAATGGAGCAAGCTGATTGGAGAGATGTTACAGCATGCAACAGCTACTGTGTGGCTTTTTCCAATGGGAAGAAAATCAAACCCTTATTCACACAATTTCCCTTTTTTTTCTTTTACAGTTTTTTGTAACTGCTTTGATTTGAGGTCATGAAATTAGCCGTCAAATGTAGTCCACATGTATTTGTAACCTTTTTATGTGTGAACCCAGTGTTCTGTGACGTGATAGTAATAGATGCAGTGGAGTTATTCTTAAAAAAAGAAGCCTGGAAACATCCATATGTGGATTATTCAGACAAGCTGGAATTGGTTTAACTCATAGTCCAAATAATTTTGAACCAGTGGGAGGCAACTACAGCTGAGTCTTTTGAAGCTGAAGAAATTTCATATGTATCACAAATATACTTTTATATTTTCTTGATCAAACACTGTATAAATCTATATAATCTTTACATTTAATGAAATATTAATTACCAGAATGTCATATTTTTAGCACTGTAACACTACATCAAATGTAAATAATCCACATGTATTTAGTTAAATATAAAGTGTAGCATATTTAGTGTCTTCAGAATCCTGTGGACTAATCGACTAAACAAATCGAACTCTGTGGCTTTAAGCAATGCATGCTTGTACATCTTGGATTTGTAAAAATATATTTAGACGCTCTGCTGAATCCTGCAGGGCAGAAAAGGGTTAGGGCTTCATGGCTTTCATGCTGTTCATGGAAATAATTTGGTTGAATTTGTTGGTGACTGTATTCCTGGAAGTTGCCTCAGCATTGTTGCTCCAACAGTTAGGTAGGTCTTGTTGCTAGGAAACATTTGAATTGCTATTTGAACATGCATTTCATTGAGAAAAAAATGAAACTTATGCACTGGTCACAAGTCATATCAATCCTGGTGTTAGAGCCATCACAGAATATATTTGTTTAATATTTGTTATGGTTAAAACAAATCTTACCTCTCCTTATAATCACAGAGAAAACAGAATAATGTCTGTTCCTGGTCCCAGTTTTCAGCTGGCCTCAGGGAGTGTGTGCGTGTGTGTGTGCACAGGCATGTTGCCCATTAAAATACAGATGGAAGGATACAGTGGAGAGCATTGACTTACAGTTTGACAAAGTATTCAGGAGACAGTGGATGCACAATTAATCATATTAGAGGTAAGAAGAGGTAAAAAAAAAAAAAAAATCACTCAGCACCACGTATGCCCACCTACTTAAATAGTAGATGCCTGTCTCTTTAAATGTACACTATGCATAAAGACAATTCATTCCAGATGTATTCAAATGGAAAAAAGAAAGTAATGAAATGGTAGTGTGGTTTCAGTCAAGTCATAAAGCAAGTAAAGTGTGTTTTTATTTATGTAATGGAGTTATTAATGGTGATGAAAAGAGGCCAAATAGTTATTTTTAGTGGCAAAATTATAAGCAGTTCTGACTGGCACTGATGTAAAGACAAAACCTGTCTCATTCGATGTTACCAAGCTTGGCAATTATGATCTTATTTTATCCTCGTTTTCTACACACTGACTGTTTCTTGATTCCCATCTGTCTCAATCTCACACTACAGCTGTGATGTTTAATTAGGGTTATTTTCAATCTGCCCTCAGCTGAAACCTCATGTGCTGCCATGTACTGCAACAGTTTAACTACATAGCCATGCACACAGGAGGACTAAACCAAACAACTGTGACATTTTTTCTGGCATTTGGGTATGTGTGTAGTTATGTGTTGTAGATGATCAACTCTTAAAACATGTGAATTTCAGAGGTTTGTCTGTCCAATTCAAGGTTTTATTGGTTGTGCGAGGGACAAACTTAGACGAGGTCTTCCATCTTTCCATCAGGCGCTCTTGCTCTTTGTTTCTCTGTGCAGTAGAGCGATTCTTCCAGCAACCTGCAGTATCACACCCCCACACTGAGCCACAATGCAACCATACAAATAACACGCAGCTCCTGTCTCGTGCTCTGGTTTTCTCTCTGTTGTCATCTCAGGCACAGAAACCCTTCAAATAATTTGAAGAGCATTCACAGTGGTCTAAATGGCTTTCTCAGTAAATCTGGATGTGCATCTATGAATGTATGTGTCCCTAAAGGGCCAGTAGACTTAGCTGTGTATACATGTCTAACTACCCATCCCATTGTCAAGCATTGGGTTGGTTATTTGTAAGCACAGGTCAGCACAGAGGAGATGGTTCTATTTACAGTGTGGTCTATTTTGAATTGCTTTTTTACATGATGTATCAAATAGTCAAGTCAACCAATGCCTTTGTTCCAAAACCAGGGTCCACACAATATATTCATCAAAAGCTGATGATTGAGAGACAAAGAATGTGTGAAATGGATGCAGCGTATCTAGAAACAGCAGTTCTCAAACCACAGCTCTATGTATCAAAAAGGTTTCTCCAAAGAGTGAAATGTTAAACCAAATTAGCATCTTACTATATTAGCTCCAATGTTGTCCAAAGCTTAAAGCAGATAGTACAGCAAGCAGCTTTAAGTGTTTGTTTTAAATCTATAGACACATTCAACAGTCTCCTTTCTCATTAAGGTGGTTGTCAGGTGAGGTGGGGTTCTTACCTCCTGAAGCATGTACACCAGGTAGCCAACCCTGGTCCTAGATAGCCACAGCCCTGCTTGTTTTCCAACTGTCCCTGCACTTACAGCTCCTGATTGGCTGAACACACCTGATCCAGGTAATCAACAGTAGGAAAGGGAGGTGATAGCTGGAAAACAAACAGGACTGTGGCTCTCTAGGACCAGGGTTGGCTACCCCTGATGTACACTATGTGAGTGTGTGATTAGATTTCATCTCTTCTAGCTCTTAACACCCCTCTCAGAGCTCCACATTTTCACTGTTGTTTACAGTAGTCATCTATATCAAGGAGCAAGTTCTTCCATTATTCCCAGAATCTGATCTGCTTTCCTCTGTAGGCTGCTTTTTATTTAGTTTTCTGCCAAGTATTGGAGCCATTATTGGTCTTATTACTCTCAGATAAGAATTTAAAGCTGGCATCAGTCTTAACAATTTAAAATGCTACACTAAAAAAAGTATGGATGAACTTCTGAACTTTTATTTTAAACATGTCTTAATGTTTTAAACTACATATTGGGTAATATGTTCATTTGCCTTTTGTCAGAGAAGCTGTGTGTGATGTATGACGTTAGAGCTAAAGATGATTATCTTAGCCTAGCATAAATTCTGAATTAGGGGAATATTTAGCCTGTCCAAAGTTTAAAAAAGAGTGAGTAAAGTGCTCTAACAGTCATTTATAAATCCACAGCTGGGTACAGTGACTACCTGGAGTATGGTCACCTGGTAACCATGAGATGCAAAGCAGCAGTTGCACAATTTAAGTATTTGAATATACCTAAGTTATCTTTGTGTAGTGTTATAATTTAAATGATCAGAATGATTTAAGTGTGACGAATGTGCAAAAATAATAAAAAAAGGAAGGGGGCAAATACATTATCACAGCACTGTATTTTGTTAAACAATAATAAACATCACATTACAACAGTCCTTTAGTGTTTCTGCAATTAAGTATTTAATATAAAACAATAATAATGTATAAGGGCTTTGTTTGTAGTGAACAAGTCACTGAGAATTATCATAACCCAGTTGTGTGAAGGTTTGTGCCATCATCCAGTTCATTGTTTTGATTTTGGTTTTGCAATTTAGGACTATTTTGTTAAGTTTTACTGCTCTCTTTAGCACTGTTTTCGCTCACAGCAGGCACCTTTTTCCAAACAGTCAAACATTTAGTGCTGAAGCAATTTACACTAAATATTGATTTTGTTTGATTTACACTTTTTTCAAACAAATGCCAAAATTGTTAAGGTAATCTTGAAGTGTCAAACAGTAAAGCTGTTTTGTGAACTGCTCACCATAACGGGAACATTCGTATAGAGATATATCAGTGTTGTATTACAAAGCGTGCAAGTGCAAAGCATCACAATAACACATTTGTGTTTCTCAGTTGGGTTTTAAAAAGGCTTTATTAGCCTTTTCTCAAACCTCGTTGTAAGGGAGCATTTTATACTTGCACTGCTGTTGAAAGATACTGTACAAATACATTTGACTTGCCTTCAGTTTGGTAATGGTTTCGACTGGACAGCTTACTGAGGGATCACGGCACCCGTTAGTCAAAAGTTTTGACCTTTATTGACTCAATTGTTTCACTGCAAAACGGCAACATAGTAGAAATGTGCTGAACCATACTGATCAGCCTGTTGGGAGAACTGAATTTGGCAGTGGTTTATAAACCATGTCAGACAGCACACTGCCTCAGGTTAGCTAGAGCAGAGGTTAGTAAAATACATAAAGGAAATATCCCAGCAGGTAGAAGATTTGTATCATTGTGTGTGCTAGGCTGTTTGTGAGGACTCCCTTGGCGATGAAAGCTCTCAGCTCCTGTGGTGTTATTGTTATTGCTGGAGCGGCACCCATCTATTATACATGCTCCTCGTGTCACTAGCTACAGGTGCTGATGTGGACCTATGGCACAGACAGAGTCTTGCTCTCTTGCTCTCTCTCTCTCTCTCCAGGACTCAATGTATAAATTCAACTTTAGAGTCAGGTAATAGGTTTGTCAAGTAGTTTCTTGTTGTCTGTGTATCGTTTATGAGCAAAGTTTTTTTTAAAGGCACACTGGCAATTCTCAGGAATATAATAAAACAGATTTACAGTGTGTTTACACACTTCTCTTGCACTGTGGGAGTTATAGAACAAACTATCCAACATCTATTGGATTAAGGCAGCAAGATGTTCGCTCCTGGTGATGGAGTGCAGAGCGACTATGTATAAAATGTGAGAAACAGTCTCATGATAACTGTGTTTTCTAAGTGTGTTTATAAGTTTGTTTTGGACTTATGTAGAGTAATTTGAGAGCAGTGAAAATAAATAGTGGAAGAGTGGAGCCATCTGTTAAATCTCCAGGTAGAAATACAGGTAATGCCAGATCAGAGTGTTATTAGTATACTCATATGGAGTAGGTGCGAGATTTGCATAAATGTGTGTGTGTGTGTGAGAGAGAGAGGGAGAGAGAGAGAGATACTTTGTAAGAACTCATTTGGAAGAAGTGAACAGCATAGAGAGCAATGAGGAAACAGCAGGATGTGGGATGTGATTGTCACATTAACTGGTACATCATTAGCTGAATTCATTGGTTACATAAAGTACTGCCGCTGCTGTTGCTGTCAGATTAATGTTTTGTTTCTTCACAATGATAAATCTCCAGAAATAAAATATCTGTTCTGCTCTTTTAAAGTAAAGTAAAACACAGTGTTTCTGAAATAAGAGTGGATCTCATAGGATGGTAATATACAAAAAGGCCAATTAAAACTGACTTAAATGATAAATCATGTCAAAACTGACACATATACTTTAATTAAAGAAAGAAGAAGACAATTATAGAGACAATTAAAAAAAAACTGTTCATGATTTTGGGAAATATCGCTGTGTAACCACTGGAGAGTCCATGTGGATGTCATAAAACCATAAATGATCTTTTTACACATTGGTTTTTGTATGGATTAAACAAATCAGATATTGCATGTTAATTCTGTAAGTTGCTGAGGTGCAGGTAGGTAGATTTCTTTTTTAGTTTGGAGAAAAAGGAAGGTCCAGCCTTTAGGCTAACTGTCTGTTGGCAGTAGCCTTTTTTAAAAACCGATAGATGCGCATACAGTGAAAAATATTAAAGCGTTGAATTCAAAGCAGCCCCAGACCATCACACTTCCACCACCACATTTGACTGTTGATATGATGTTCTTTTATGAAATACTGTGTTAGTTTTATGCCAGATGTAACAGGATGCACAGCTTCCAAGAAATTCAGCTTTTGTCTCATCAGTCCACACAATATTTGAGAGAGCTTGGGGATTATCAAGATGTTTTTTGGCAAATGTAAAACCAGCCTTTGTGTTGTTTTTAGTCATCAGTGGCTTTCGCCTTGGAACTGTGCCATGGACGCCATTTTTTCCCAGTCTCTCTCTTATTGTTGAATCATGAACACTGACCTTAACCGAAGCAAGTGATGCCTGCAGATTTTTAGATGTTGTTTTGGGTTCTTTTATGATCTCCTGGTTGAGTGGTTGTTGTGCTCTTGAAATAATTCTGGTAGACTGGCCACACCTGGACTGTTTCAAGTTTTCTCCAATTGTGGAAAATAGCTCCCACCATGGTTCACTGGAGAACTATTTTCATAGGGATACATGTCAATTACTTTGTCATTTGTTCTTGAAATTCTTTTAATTCGTTTTTTCACTCAAATTCTACCGAGCTTCAGCTTGTGGACAACCACTCTGACATTATTTTGTTTTTTACCTTAATAAACTTGGTTATTAATTTTCCCGCCATGATGGCAAACTGTCCAGGTTCACAGGCAGCAAAGCAGCTCCGAATCTTGATGGATGATGTTTTCATGTTGGTTCACACTTATCTTTGCCACATGTTGTGTGTTCTCGTCCAAATAGCACCCTGATATAATGTGACTTAGGTAAAGATTATATAACATTCTTTCACAAATTTCTGCGGAAAGCCAGGAAATTGTAAACAGTGCCATTACTTGTGACTGTATATTATTGAATGCACAAGGTTTTCATTATAAGAGCAGTTTGTTCCTTTGTTGTAGTCCTTGGAACATGTTATGAAGCTGCAATCAGCACAGAAAAGATGTTATAGCCCCTGTGGGACATGACAGGAGCTGAGAAATGAGGTGAATATAGAAGCAGATTATGAGTTTGATCCACAAAAAGTGGGTGAGTGTAAACAGTGAACCTATAAACTTTATCTTTTTGAAGTGTTCTTCTCAGAACAGCATTAAATTAGCTGATTTAGTGTTTAGAAATGCATTTAACAATCCATTTTGTCGCTTTGGATTTTTTTTTTAATTCTACATAAGCTGTACGCATGTCAGCAATGAAATTTCAGTCTGCTGTGACAGATAACTCCGCTTTGAAATTCACTCACGATATTTGAATACTATCTATACCTATAATTACTCCTGTTGGATTTCTACTTACATTTTGATTCTAATGTGATCTAGTTGTGGTCTTTTAAGTAGAATATTTTCATGTGGTATTTGTGTGGTATTTTCTAAATCAAAATTGATATTTAAAAATGACACCAGTAATATCTTCCTGATATGTTTGAGATATTGTGTTCCCCCATGAGAATGGCAAACAACAGTTGGTTTGAGATTATCTCTGTTTTAAAAAGCATTCACAATCACTGTGGTTATTTTTTCTATTCTTGTGTGGCGTATATACTCCCACATACACCCCCTCACATACGAATAGGAAACCCAGTTTATGTATTATATAAGTTTCTTCCATTTTTTATTTCTAACACACATGAATCTGGTCTGCTCTCTGTTGTATTTCTCTGTAATGGTAATTATCATCCTGCGGGACTCACTGAGCAGAGCCCTTTTTACCATAGCAGTGAAACAGAGACATATTGTACATCATGTTCCAGTGAACCCCAGTGTGTAAGTGTAAGAGTAAGAGTTTCTTAATGATTTTTTCATTCTACTTTATATAATGATCAGCACATATGGGTATAAGGAATAAGATGATACAAAAATGTGTTTCTGCTCTGGTAGTGGTCAGATGTTAACTCACACACACAATTAATTATATATTATCAGCCAATTGGTCATTGCTTTTCTCTGCAGCACTGAACTAGATTTTCTGCAGTAAGCTATGAGCTTTAATATATGGTCCTGTGCCCTGATGCAAATTACAGTTCATGCTCATCCTGTTTCAGAGTTTTTGCTCAATTGCGGCATTGTCTTTGCCATATACAGTACCTTCTTTTATGCAAACCAAATTCAAATGAAGGCCAGCCTTACGGTTTGACTTTAATATTCCTGTAAAACGCACAACCACAAATGCATCACACATTTAGGACCTACCTGGCTGCTACTTAACACAACTTTCGCATTGGGTTTTCAATTAAAAAATGTAAGCTCTTTACATACAGTACAGATAATTGTGCAGTATATACAGTTAACATTTTGGCTTCAGCTCTTTCTTTCAACTATTGGTTTATATTCATTTACATAGGTTATAAAAATAAAAGACATTTGAAACTTGCTTGAAGCAACTTTTGGGAATCCACTTATCAGTAGCTAGCTAAATCAATCCACTCTGCTTTGCCAAGCCCTCCCTCTCCCTGCTCTGCTATTGTCCTCTACGCTCTATCCAGACCTTCAGGTATTACATTAAATAAAAATATTACAAAATTTAACAGTCCATCAGAAATAATTGGTCTTCTCTGATTGGTTACAAGGACAAAACCCACTGAAAAGTGCTTTGAAGGGAGCATCTCTGTACTACTGCCAGGCTGTTCAATGAGTCTTGGTCACAGAAGCCTTTGACAGCACCTCTCCTTGTTAAGATATGTTTGATGCATATTAAGTCATATAAATTGCATAATCCATTACAGTCTAATCCAATGCAGTAATAATAATAATCCAAGAAAATAAACTGACAAATGTGCATGATGCAGGTTAAAAACAGGTGTTTTCATTTATGTTGCCTAAGATAAGACCTCTATGCATACATACCTACTGTAATTATTGAAGCATATTATTTGAATGACATCATCACAGTTTTTTAAACCTCACATGGTGCATTGCTAGTATCAGTGGTGAACAAGACTATGCACACAATTAGCTCCGCAGGTAGAGGCAAATGATCTGTGTGTGTCCAAACATCAAATTACAACATGTATTAAATTTCTGAACACAGCAGAGCCCTCACACCATTAATGTTGGCATAAACAGTGCACACAAACATTGTCATGCTATTTGTACTGATGTGCTCATTCTGGTTATTATAGCTACTTGTAGCATTAGCAAAAGCTCATTATAGGCAAATCAAATATACAGATACTGC
The DNA here is from genome assembly GCA_900302695.1 of Helostoma temminkii. NCBI lineage: Eukaryota > Metazoa > Chordata > Actinopteri > Anabantiformes > Helostomatidae > Helostoma > Helostoma temminkii. The sequence goes on along the minus strand of OMLM01009117.1, from coordinate 45,493 downwards.
TGGCAAACTATAGTAGTTTGAGTTTTAATCAGTATCATTTGATCAGCCAGGCAGAATGAAAAGAAATTCTACACTTGTACACATGTTTTCTTTGGAAAATCATATGCACAATCATTTTTCTGTGATCAGTCTACTCCTCTATCACAGATTGCCAAAATTCAACTTTAAATGTGTCAAACACAAATTCTTAAAAACTTTAGCAATATTCATTACAGTCTTAAGTACATATTAACAGTGAGAGCTATCAGACCTTAAAACTGGCATTTATTCCAGCAATTTCAGTGTAAACCATCCGCGGATGGTTTATTCAGCTAACTCTGCACTCTGAGCTGACAGGCAGATTTCCTTCTTTTGATAATGAACATTTCCTACAATTAGTCTGCAATTCATGCAGCTTTAAGCACAAAAATATCACTGAAAATGATTTCCTCATCAGCTCTCATTCATTTGGGCAATGAATGAGAGCTGATGAATCACTACAGCAAGAAAAAAAAACTTAAAAGAGCCCTACCCTGAGCATGTGCTCAAAATGATCACATAAAGTACATATGGTTAACATACTGATACAGTCTTTTACAACTCATGAGGAATATGAGTATGTAAATGATGCTATGGATATATACAATATACCTAAGCTTAAGGCAATGCTCTGCGTCTGTGCTGTTTATGTTGATTCATTCATAAATCTATATACATTTAGACCCAGTAGTGACCAAACAGTTTTCAGCATACATGTCTCTCTCTACCCACTGAAATAAACATCAAAGCAGTAAAATGCTACTCGCTATGAAAGGCTGCGAGTGAGAGTTGAGCAAAAAAAAAACTTGGTCCATCTGTAACTACAGTTTGGCCTCTCATCAGTGCAGATACCAAAGCAGACGGCAGTGTTGCATCATTAGTGGCTATTCTGGTCTCAATCATTAGTGGATCCCAGCAGTGATTGTGTCACCTCTTCTTTTAAATATTTATCACAGATGAATATTTCTGGGTCCCCCAGCCATCATTTGCCTAATGAATCTATTACCACCAAGTCCAGTTTCATTGTCGATTCTTTAATCTTTAATAAAGAAAAAAGTATTTCGCAATGCTATCATGAACCTGAGGGTCTGTGCCTTTGTGGTAGGTTTTAATTTCCCAATGTTCAGTATCCGTCCATTGAAAATTAGTCAGAGAACTTCTCTGTTCACATATTTGATCACAGCGGGCAGTTTTAAATGACTGACCCAAAATTGCTCCGTAATGATACAGTTTGCTTCCTTTCATTGTGCCCGTGTCTTTGCTCTGTGGTGGTAAAACATATTTCTTTGTGTTGCATGTCAATTTCACAGTCTTGTTTTCTATAAAAGGTGTTTTTGGTCTGCGGCAAATTGGTTGTTACTGACATATAATAAAGAGTGAAAAAGTAGAAAAGAATCTCAGTATCTCTTTATTTTGTATCTCTTGCTTTTGCTCTCTGTCTTTACTTGTTTAAATGAAATTTCTTACAGTACAGTGAAGGCCCTGAGGGATGGAGGGTACATTTGCGCTGATTTGATGGAAGATTACTTGGTAGTCCTGAATGGTACTATAGAGTTGTGACGCTTGGTGTTTACAGCTTAGACATTGTCAGACCTCTTTATCTATTTACTGCATTGCTCTTCAACTAATGAGGACACAGTGTAGCACTACTACACAGTGTAATTTATTGCGATGCATTGTGAATATTTTAGTATCATGATGTCTAGTGTAATGCAAAAGCTCTTGTAAAGGATGTTATACCATTAAACTTTAATCCTTTCTTCAGGACCTTTGGGTTTCTGCTCCAACAAATAGTAATGGTACACAGAATCAGAACATAAAAGTAGAACAAAAATAAATAAAAATATAGATATACGGCATATCAGGCTCAAATTATTCATACATACAAACAACTGTAACATGGTAAGCAGAGTAATGTCTTCACAACAGAAGACAGAGCTACTGCAAAGGAAATGCATTTAGATGTATCCTATGAATTTTTCTCTTGTAATCAAACATTAATTTACCTAACCTAAATTATCTCTAACATGGTTAACATGGTCCATGACCTATAGTGTAGTGAAAAAGTATTTCCTGCGTTCCTGATTTTTTTTTTTTTTTTGCATATTTGTCACACTTAAATGATACAGATTATCAAACAGTTTTTCATATTACACAAACATAGTCTGAGTAAATACAAAATTCGCTTTTTAAATGATGGTTTCATTTATTACAGTTAAAACGCTGTCCAAACCTGCCTGGCTGTATGTGAAAAAGTAATTGCTACCCTTGCTAAATCATACATGAACTGTGATTAACCACATATTCTGGAAAGCTGAGTTAAATTTCACTTGCCACACCCAGCCCTGATTACTCCCAGACATGCTGAATCAAGAAATCACTTAAATAGAAGCTGTCTGACAAAGTGAATTACACAAAAAAAACCTCAAAAAGCAGCACATCACACCATGATTTAATGAAATTCAAGAATAAATGAGAAACAAAGTAATTGACATGTATCCATATAAAAAATAGTTCTCCAGTGAACCATGGTGAGAGCTATTATCCACAAATGGAGAAAACTTGAAACAAAAATGGCATCCGTGGGAGAGTTCATGGTGGTTCACATGGTGGTGGTAGTGTGGTGGTCTGGGGCTTGCTTCACAGCTTTATGTAATATTAAAATTTGTTTTATGATCTGAATCATGTAAGTGTGACAAATATGCAACTTAATATGCACTTTTAGTGGTCCAAAACTCCACAAGGCACCTTTATGTACAATGTCAAGGTATATTCTTGAATGCTTTTATTTTATGCTACTGTAAGTTATATTTGTTCTCTTCTACACTTTAAACTGAAATATTATACTTTGTACTGATACACATATTTAACTAAACTATCAGTGGCATAAGTAGATTATGTTAGAAAACACATAATTAACATTACATTTTAAAATTCTTAGCCAAAATGGTAACTATTGAATGATGTAAAATACGTAAATATTGTTTAAAGATTTAAAGGATATGTTTGTGTGCACTCACTGTATAAAGGCTATAAAACTGAAATGAAATTGAATTGAAATAAAATGAATTGAATGAAAATTTATATATAAATATTAAAATCTAATGATTATTAATTTATTAAATGTGCAGAATACATAAACTTAGATTGTCTATCTAGCTTTCAAATCTGCATTAATAAAACCGTTTCATTTTCTATATGACAGTCCTTCCTTCCCATGTCGAAAATTACTGGATGGAGCAATAAAAGCATTAAATGAACTGAGCCGCTGCTGAAAAGCTGAAAATGGAAATGCAAAACACGTCGGAAGCATCAAATATTGTGTTGCCATGGAAATGTTATCTTGTTAGGTGGTGACACAATTTAGAAATATGTACTCGGTTAAGAAATATTATCTAACAGCTCCCTCTTCCCTCTCTCTCAGTGCTTCTCTGTGTCGGTTTCTCCCTGTCAAAGACTGTTAGAGCACAGATTATTGTTGATGTAATAAATTCCATCCAGGCAGTGAATTGAAATGACAGATACATAAAAAGCAGAGATAGGACGATGAGATGGAGATGGAGGAGGGTCCCTGAGTGTGTCTGTGTGTGTGTATGTGTGTGTTATAATAACCTTGGTAACTCTGTCCCCAGCGCATCCCCACTGCAGGGGCTGAAACCCATCCATCCTCCTACTGGGTAAACGTCTCTCCTCTGGACTCTGTTTGGTTCACTGAGTCCTTACTGAGAGAAACACAAAGAGATGAAAGTATGAAGGGATGTGGAGCTGGAGGAGGAGGAGGAGGAGGAGGAGGAGTGGGTTTCAACAACAAGCAACGAGAGAAGTGAGAATGCTGATAGAGCTGGGCAGAGGAGGAGGAGTGGGATGATAGGTGAAGTGCAAAGAGAGAGGGAGGTTGGATGAAGAGAAGAGAAGAGAAGAGAGGAGGAGGAGGAGGAGAGAGGAAGTCCATACAGAGCTCAGTCTTCTGTTTTCCCTGACTATGAATAGCAGCTCTTCTGGTAACCCAATGCCCCAGGACATGACCATTTGAATAAAAGCCTCTATCTCTTCACATAATTCCTAGTTGTGTGTGTGTGTGTGTGTGCGCTATGCTATAGGTGTGCGTCTCTCCGCTTGCATGTATTGCCATGTGTCTTTGTGTAAGCAGGGGGAAGTATTTTAACAGCAGATACTCAGGGAAATTCATCAGAATAAGAGACAGACAGGAAGCATGAGAGAGGAAGAAAGAGACAGGAGAGAACAGGCTAATTGATGGTGATGATAATAGGTTGGTGGAGAAGGGAGGCACAGACAAGACTTGATGTTTTATTTCAGTGAGCAAATAACTCTGTCATGTGCGTTAGGCCACCCACCCTCCCCCGTCCTGTCTCCCGCTCTGTGCGCTCTGCTTGCTTCGTGCGAGGTCTGTTGAACTTTATATGGGATGAATCTGGGCAAGAAAAGAGCGTGAAAAGCAAATGTACTTGAAAGCAGTGTTCTCATATGTCTGTGCCATATGTCTGCTGTGGCTAGTATTTCAAAGGAGGAAGAAAAACATCTCATGCTGTAAAGTAGCAAGGAAGTGATGGCGCTGAGAAGAAGTGCTGTTGATTTGCTGGGTCTTGCAGTGACAAATAGAAACATCTTTTTCTCTCTTTGTATTTCTCTCTTCAGCACTACTTCCTCGTCGTGTTTGGCCACGACGGACAGAAACCTCTGGAGCTGCGGACAGAGGAGGAGAGTGAATGTGATGAATGGGTAGAGGCCATCCAGCAGGCCAGGTATACACATAGCATTATGTAAATGGTATTACATACCGTATAGGCATAATAGTAGCGGTGTTTATTTGGTTACATGTGCTCATTCACTTTCCTTTTGCATGCAACGAAATGTCAAATCAGATTGCATGACTGTAGCCTGATTTAATGTAACAGAACATTAACTTAACTTGTGGTTTTGCATGTTGTAGCCCATCAATTATATACTCTGTTTTCAAAAGCATAAAAAATTTAAATTTGTTTTTAACCAGTTTTTAACTATGTTAATTTCACCACTGTAATGTCTTTATACTCACAGTAAAAAAATAGAAGAAAAAGAATGATATACATAAATTAAAAACAAAAAGATATTGCTTGTATTTTAGAGTTAAAAGTTTACAACCTTAGGTTCATTACATTACGGTGTCCTATGTGTTTTCATGTTTCCCTCAAACTAATAAAAATTATCA
>OMLM01009117.1:0-35266 GCA_900302695.1 Helostoma temminkii | reverse complement strand
CACACACGCACTCATTGTGTTAACAGACAATGACCACCAAGACCAAAAGGCATCCCACAATTTCACCATCTGAAACAGAAGCCCCTCAACAGATAAACATCACCTTGGTGACAGGCTGCTGAAAGACGTGGCAGCAAATCACTTGTGACAAATTCAAAAAGAAAAGGCTCCACTGATTAAACACGTCGTTCTTATCTTACTGCCTCCTTCGGACAGATGCTGAATGTAGACAACAGTATGTTGTACATCAAATCAAATTCTGTAGTATTTTCAGTGCAGATTAATCCCTATTAATATTAATACAGTATTTAATCTCCAACATATGCTTGTACACAGCATGCTTAAATACATATATGCATCAGTTTTTGATCATCACATTCTTCTTAGGCAATTGGTCTCAAAAAACCAGATGAGTCAATAATTAGGCTGCATCACACAGAAATGTGTAGGTGCAGCTATGCAGCAGATGAGCTAAACGCTTTCCCAATAAAGGTTAAGGACAGCAGTTTTATTGGGAGCTGCTATTGATGGTACCAGTAGTTTGATCAAAAAAATGATTAGATGATATAAGCAAGAGTTGTTATTGTAACACTTATTGTAAAAATGAGTTACTATGTTAATAACAAAACTAGATCCACAGACACAAACTAGTCATGATGTTGCATCCAGCATCTGTTTACTAGCTTCTGTAACATCACTTAGCATTTTTCGTTCTTGGTATGATTTGATAATGTTTGAGTTTTGTTTCATCAGTTCATTGAACTGGCAAACAAACTACTATTGATATCTCTTGATATATGAATATGTATACAGATGTTTCTATACTGATGTAAATCTACTCAAATTAAAGATTTAGCACTATGTAATATCCATTGTTTTATTTCAACGTGAAAGTGCTAAAACACACATCCTCAACAACAAAACATGTACCTTTTCACATGTATTGTCTGGACTGTACATGTTTGTGTTTTTCTTTCTAGCTGACCTGTTCGACATCCTGCTGCCCATGCTGAATATCTATCAGGAGTTTGTGCGAAATCACCAGTACAGTCTACAGGTTTTGGCCAACTGTAAGCAGAACAGAGACTTTGACAAGCTGCTGAAACAGTATGAGTCCAATGCCGCCTGTGAGGGAAGGATGCTTGAGACCTTCCTTACATACCCCATGTTCCAGGTAGAGCACACACACACACATGCAATCTACATTTGAGGTCAGTTCTTGCTTCCATATGTTGCCACCTTGTAAACTGTCTTTTCATAAAGTAATAATAGTTTAATAGCCTTTTGTCCTCATTGTGTCCTAATTAGATTCCCCGTTACATCATCACCTTGCATGAGTTATTGGCACACACACCTCATGAACATGTGGAGCGTAAGAGTCTTGAATTTGCCAAGTCCAAATTAGAGGAATTGTCCAGGTATGGATCTTCTTGGCAGAGTTGTCAGCTACTCTGATGCATATTAATATTAAATATTGAACTTTGAAGTTGCGTCTTTGTGTCTGCCCAGAGTGATGCACGATGAGGTGAGTGACACTGAAAATATCCGGAAGAACCTGGCCATCGAGAGGATGATAGTGGAGGGCTGTGACATCCTGCTTGACACCAGTCAGACCTTTGTCCGACAGGGTGAGTCTTCGTCAGCTCACAGCACTGATCGCCATACAGCAAATCGCTGGTTTCTTGATAGTAAAGCAGTCCTGTCTGCCGGTCAACTGATCTGAGAGTGCAGACATGGTACCTTGGTAGTCTCTGATTCATGACATTAGTTAGTGCATAAATATTATAACTGTGGTTCCACAAATTAGTTGTGGTGTTCAATGCCAACTTTAGCTGGAATAATTTCACACAAAAAGACTTATCTGTTAACTATTTTTGTCAGATCACGTCACTTATATGTTGTGATTTCCCACTTGAAACTGCCAGACTAACTAGACTAACACCATCCTCTCACTGAGCACAAGAATGGATTACCTGTGTTCACTGCTGTCTTACATGATGTCTCACATTGTGCCAGAACAAAGTTGGCGTAATCTAAAAAAAAATCACATGTGAACTGTATTTTATTTGTCAACACTGACCTAAAGAAACACGTAGTTCAAGTGACAGACCCATAAAGACACTGGTTCAAGTGTCTTACACAAAATGAATATCTGCACTGGTGATCACAAAGAGGGAATCTAATCATCTAGCTGTGCAAAAAACTAATAAGCAAAGATTAGAAACTATTTCAAATTCATGATTTATCAAAATCATTTAGACAGCTATAGTCAATTTTGTGCATTGTTGAGTGAGCTGTGACTCACGTATGGCAGTTTATCTAATGACAGCACAGGGGAGAAGATAGTGATTTTCCAGCTGTACCTGAATAACATAGCGGAACTGCTTACACCAGATTTTACTGTTAATGGCTTCTGCTGTTTCAAGTTTCCTTTTTTGAAGAAGAAGATAGAAAATTGTATTATTACCCTTGCCTCTGTTGGTGATGTATTCTTCCATTTTGTTCGCTCTGCCAGGTGAATACCAAATGCATGTGTACAGAAATGTTCAGGAGTGTTATATCTGACACAATATTTGTATTATTCCAAATGCTCAGTAAACCCAGCCCTCAGCTTAGTGTCAGCTTAATGAAATGTAATGTAATCCTTGCCCCCCCTGTATTTCAGGCTCTCTGATACAGCTGCCATCGGTGGAGCGAGGGAAGCTAAGTAAGGTCCGTTTGGGCTCTCTCTCCCTGAAGAAGGAAGGGGAGAGGCAGTGTTTCCTCTTTACCAAACACTTCCTTGTTTGTACACGCAGTTCGGGGGGGAAACTACACCTTCTCAAGGTGAAAACATTAATACATCTGTCTGTACCTTAATAATGAAACAGAGTTTGTAGATCCATAAGAACTTTTATGTTAATAAACTTTTGTGTATACTGTATTTTCTCTTAAACACTAACAGCAAGGCGGAGTTTTGTCCCTGATTGACTGCACACTTATTGAGGAACCAGATGCCAGTGATGAAGAGTGTAAGTTTACTATGTAAAACATTATTTCTATGTTGCTAGACACACAGACAGCACTTATTGGCTCATTTAGGCCCTTCACACTTATGGAGGTTAATTGGGTGTCACACGATAAGTGTCCAGAAATTGCTTCCCTTTAAATATCAGACACTCACCCCTTTAAATGTCAGGTTTTGACCTTTTAACATTACAGGTGCATTCATTATTTTTCGTTTTACAAATGGAAAGATTGATGAAACACTTAGACATACACAGACACAGACATACAACACACATTTGCAGCAATCACATGCCTGTGCACATGTCCCTAAAATGTAATAGCAGTTCTGCTTAATTGACCCTTTATGCGTGTGTGTGCACAATTAATATCATTAAATAAAAAAAGGTCTTTTCTTCCTTTCATACAGCTAAAGCTGGTGGTCAGGTATTTGGACAGCTGGACTTTAAGCTCGTAGTAGAGCCGTCAGACTCACCTTCATTTACTGTGGTATTACTGGCACCATCACGGCAGGAGAAGGCTGCGTGGACCAGTGATATTAGCCAGGTAATACCTAGAGTCTCACAAACACACTCCCAGACAAACACAGAATAACAGAACCTCCAAATAGCGAGAACATGTCTCTGCTGGGCATTGAGAAGGCTTAGTGATAAGTAAACACAGACACAGTTGCAATTCTCCTGGGGCAAGTTCAACTCAGTGCCTCAGTACTTCACAAACAAAGTAGCACCACACAAGCCTGTCAAACTATATTAGCTCTTATCAGACCATAAAAAATACAGATAGATTTCAATACCTTCTTTTCAATTCAGCCATTCCGTTTTAAATCTAAACTAAGCACACAGATTTTTTTAAAAATGTGATTTTTAGTAAATCTATGATATTTTTTTAATTCAGCACATTTTATGGTGTTTTTGACTCCACCAGTTTGCTATTTTAAAAACTATACTTACAAACAAAATGACAGTTAGATGCAAATATTCAGATTTTCTCATTACTTATCTTGCCTTTGTGTGTGTGTGTGTGTGTGTGTGCAGTGTATAGATAATATCCGCTGTAATGGCTTGATGACTAGTGTATTTGAGGAGAACTCCAAGGTCACCGTGCCTCATATGATCAAGTAAGTATGTTTGTGTGTGTGAAGAGGAACACCCATCTCTTCATGCCAGCATTGCAAAACAGATGTTTACAATGTTGCATACACATGTGAAATCTTACTGTAAATTCTTAGGCTGTATGTACAGTATGTATTATGCTTCTATTATTCATTTATGCTGTTGCTGAGATCTGCTTTACAGTATTCTTTGGTATCCACTCTTATTTCCCCCCCTCCTTTCTTGAAATATGTGAGTTTTGTATTAATTTCTCTCTTTTACTTGGCTGTTTTTGCTCTGCTACTTTCATAATCTTTTTCTTGCTTAGCAGCTGTAGTCACGCATGCTTGGTAATGTGTGTGTGTGTATGTGTATGTGTTACGTGTGTATCCATCAGATCCGATGTCCGTCTCCATAAAGATGATGTTGACATTTGCTTCAGCAAGACGCTCAACTCCTGCAAGGTCCCCCAGATCCGCTATGCCAGTGTGGAGCGGCTGCTGGAGAGGCTGACCGACCTGCGTTTCCTCTCCATAGACTTCCTCAACACCTTCCTGCACACATACAGGATCTTCACCACAGCAATGGTGGTTATGGACAAACTGGCCGACATCTACAAGAAACCCTTCTCTTCCATACCTATCAGGTCATACAAAGCATCCACACAAATATAGTCACAAACGGAAATGGCAGACACACATAGAAACACATTCATTGCTGTCAAAAAAGCAAGGACATATACACAATAGCTCATGACAGTTTTGTGTGTGTTTGTTTATGTTTTAGCATAATTGTGATACAAGCACAAATATACCCAAGGTGTGTTTTGGTGCTATGCGAGTGTTTTATTAGCTTCCCCCTTCTAATCTGTGAATAACGTACTTAGATGTGGGTCAGTGTTTTGCACTCTGCAGACAGCTTCCACCTCTCGACCAGGTCAAATACACACTGACTGAAATGCATATACCAACCTGTGTGTGGAGGCCAGCAGAGCAGATGCTTCAACTAAGTATTTGGCACAGTCAAATAAATATATTTTGTGTAAAGTTTCTGGCTTACTCTGCACTTTTGTCATGCTCTCTCTCGATCCTGTTAGGTCTCTAGCCGCATCACAATTGTGTGTGTATATTCCCCCCAGATTACTTCACTTAGATTTTAAACTGGAAAAGCTCTGTCTTTGTCTATTTGGGTGATAGCTATTCTGTTAATCTACAGACAAACATTGGTGCTCTCTGCACTGAGAGTAAACCTTAATCATAAAGAAAACTTACTATTGACACATATAAAAACATAAACTCAAACACTTACAGACTTTTACATATCACTCTATCACTTTTTACTTTAGTTTTTACATGTGTTGTTATCTGGGAGACTGAACGCACGATCACACACTGTCTCCCTTCCTGCTCTTCAAACACACGTTTATCCTATCAAGAGATTCATTTGTTCATCATATTACATCAAACCCTCTTCTATCTCTGTCACATGTCCTTGTTTTTTCATGTCTCTATCCAACCATCACACCCATCCATTTAATAATGTTTCTGTCGTACATCTCCCTGTCTCTTCATGTCCCTTCTAACTACAGGGCACAGTACTACTCATTTGACCGTCTGTCCATCTCATCCATCTGTCCTGACTACAGTCTGAAGATCAAGAAGATAGCCATGGATCAGTCAAAGTAACCAACTGTTCTCTCTCTGTCTTCCTCCTTACTGTCTCTTTTCAGCTTTCCTGCCTGTTCTTTCTCTACTTTGGTCTTGGTCTGACACTTTACAGAAGCATGACTTTCCTCTTTACTTTGACTTTTAAACGTACCTGCACCAGTTTTGTTAAATGAATAATTAACACTTTTGAAATGTTAGGTTGATGACGCCAATAAGAGAGAAAATACATTTTGTAGTCTTTAATCTGCAGCCACTCTGTAGCATGTTTTTTTTTACTGAAGTGCCATTTTCTCAAGGCCATTTTTCCTCTTTTTGTCTACACTGATCCCTTTCAGACAGTCCTTTTGAGTCTGCTTTGTGTCCTTCTCTGAAGCATTTTCTGCTGCTTGCTTCCTCTTTTTCTGCTTGCGTCAAAATTCTTCAGCATTTCTCTTCTATGCTTTTTATTAGTTTTACATTCCTCTTTCAACATTTCATTTCTAGCCCTTGTTTTTCAATCTGGGATGCAGTTTGTTCATTTATTTCCTGCAAAATAACAGCCCTGTGTGAATAAATGATGGCTGTATTTATCTATGCATGATTCTGCCTCCCTTGATATAGTTCTGTGTACATGACTCTATGCGCAGTGTTAATGTCATCATGGAAATGACAGCCAAAATGCTTGCTGATTAAAGCATTTACACTTTCCTCTTAATCAAAGCACTTTAGCGCTGCAAATGTAATCTGCGACAAAAGAGTGATCATTGATAGAAAACCTATGCGACTAAATCTATTTGCAACTGAACCTTTTAATGTTTAGTGTACAGAGAATAGCAAGGTCTTGTTTTGAGATGTTACAATTACACAGTTTCTTTTCATATTTTCCCTCCTGTCCCTGAACTCGCTGTTTATTGCTTTTTTAATATCCTATTATTTAGCTAACATATTGCTTTTTTTCCACCTCAGGTCCTTGGAACTGTTCTTTGCCACCAATCAGAATAACAGAGGTGGTGAGCACATAAATGACAAATCCCCTCGTCTATGCCGCAAGTTTTCCTCTCCTCCTCCCCTGTCCATACCGTCTCGTACCTCGTCTCCTGTCAGAACACGAAAGCTTTCCCTCCACTCACCTATCACTACCAGGGTTGGAGGACTTGACTTAAGCAGTCCTCTGTCAAACTCCAGTATCAATTACAACTCTTCCCAATCCGCTGCCAGCAGCCCCACATCTGCCCACACTCCCCTCTCTACAACGCCTCAGACTCCGACTCCGACCACCTCTTCCCCTCCTCCTCCTCCTCCTCCACCTCCTCCTCCTACTCCTCCCTCTTCCACCTCTCCCCCACCCAACAACTCCAAGTCACCACAGGACCAAGTTCCTCCCATTCCCTCTTCCCCGGACCAGATTCCCTGCTCAACCACAGAGGGGGAGGAAGTGCCCAAGATCGATCCGTTCTGTAGCAAATTGCGACGGAGCATCCGCAGAGGTATGTTAAAGTTTCCACAGAGGGCAAAAGCGTTTATAGTCTCTACAGAACATCATGGTTAAGTTTTGTGTAAGTGTATCTATACTGTCCATGCAATAATTAAGCTTCAGCAGAATACTCCAAGAGCCATGTTTAAGGGTCTTTTACTTACGAGTAGTAACCAGCAGAGATATTACTGTTGCCTGACTGATGCCTCCTGCCATACAGTCCTTCGTCACTGCAGCCAAGTTACTCAAGTTCAGAAAAGACTTTCATTTGCTGTTTTTTTACTAGCTCTTACTTGTATTAATAGCATCCAATACATGACATTTGTCGATAGTCAATTTTGGATGTTTATAAGCTAATGTCAATCTATGTAAACATTAATTTTGTAATTTCTGCATTATTATAAAAAGCTGTGAGAACAGTAATGAAGATTTATGTCAAACGTTACAGTTAACTATGAGTCTATTAGTTAACTATGATTTTTTAAGTTCTCTTTTTGCCTGCAAGTTTAAAGTATATCTCACCAGAGCAATGAAGCAGAATAGGTGTGTGGCACATCATTATATTATATTATATCCTTGCATTTGAGTGCTTGAGTTAGCTAAGCTAGTTATTTAGTTTAATAGTGGTGTTAGAACAGAACTCTGTTTAGGTTCATGTGCACACACATACATACTGTGTGTGTGTGTGTGTGTGTGAGTGTGTGAGAGAGAGAGTGTTTGAGAGAGTGCTTTTGACAGATGTTAACCACTGACAAGGACACAAAAAAGCCATTAACACCTGTTACTCTCACCTTCTTCACATACAACCTTTCATTTTCTTTACATATTAATCACTTGGTGTATTTACACTACATGTAGGTGTTTTTTTAAAATAACTATATCTACATACATACTCCTATTTGCATATTTTGCCATTTATCTGTTGGTTTTGCCCTTTCTCTTCCACAGACAAATTGCCAGCGTGACATTTTGAGCATATATTAATGTCATCAGGTGAAATAGCTCACAATTAGTCAAGTCTGACTGTGTTTGTTCAAGTTATATCCAAATGAAATTCTTCTAAATTAAAAACCATATTACTGTATAATACTATATAACAGAACCAGGATACATGGTTCCAAGCACATCTGCAATAGGGTTCAAAGTAAAGAGGTGCTGTTTTATCTTCATTGTATTTAGGGCCAAATACAAAATAATATGCATGTGATCAATTAAACCTGAATAAATATGCATAGAAATGTAATTAATGCAAAAAAAAAAAAGGGTCACCAAATGATTTGATGAGTGTGGGTGTCACAGTCACCAGGTCTCAAACCAATTATATGGGGTGGTTTTAAACTGACATGAACAATGTATTATTGTTTTCTCCTAATTACTTATCCATTATTCCATCCACTTGTCCTGTACATTTTGAATGTATTTTATCAGAAATATTTCTGGTCAACGTATTTGTGTTGAAGAGCACATGCTGTAGGTATAAAGGTTTGCATCTACAGAAACTAAGGGAAAGAGAGTGCACATTAAACTGATATCAGATATGGGCATGTTTTATGGCTGCACACTTGCAAACAAGCACATATGCACCACACTAGAAAAATTTCAATGGCATCCAGAACCATGGAGATTGAACTTAAGTAAAATAAAGATCTTATTTCGAGTAGGGTGGCAGTACTAGCCATCACCATAATCACCATCATCACCACCATCATTATTGTTATTCTTGCCCTTCTCCTCTCCTCATGTCTAGCTGTTCTGGAGTCAGTATCACTGGAGAAAATCATCCCAGAATCTCCTCAGAGCAGTGAAGCAGGAGACATGTCTCCCTGTCGCTCCCCTTCGACACCTCGGCACCTCCGATACAGACAGTCTGGTGGTAAGACTGTGTGTATGTGTGTTTGTGTGGTTTATTACTCATAACTAGACCACCTCTCTGCTCTGCCCACTCACAGGCCACTCTGCAGAGACAGAGAGCCAGGCAAAGATCCCTGACCCTACAAGCTGAAATCTTTAGTACACCAGCAGAATACAGACCAGGAGACTGTGTGTACATAACTCTAATTTTCTTGAGATGGTTTCTGGGTGGACCAAGTTAAATAGACAACCTGCAGTCTGCCTATACACAGGACAGCAGCAGTAATTTAGGATGATGATGGCCACGATGACGACGATGAGGATGACATATCAATTAAGTTGTTTTCGGTGGTGACACTGAAGCTGATGATTGACATGATCAAAGTTAGGATATTAAAGAGGATTTGGGGGGCAATAATGACAACGTGATGATAAAGATGATAACATACAGTTACTTACTGTTTCTTTAATTTGGCCTTTGTTTTTTAAATGGCTTTATTACATGAATATTAAGACAAACTGATTTTTTTTTCAATGTCAATATCAATCACTAGAATTGACATGATAATCCACACAACTGTGGTTGCTAACACTATGGGTAATTCTTAATACAAAGTACAGGTATTCAAATTTCTGGCCATTGTAATCACGTCTATTGTATTATGATCAATAATTTTTTTATTGTTTTCTCCTCTGTATGACACTCTTGTTGGTCATTTTGTGTGTCTGCAGTCCAGTCAGGAGAGAACTCTCGTTGCTCAGTCTCTCCTGCCTCAGCCTTCGCTATTGCCACAGCCGCAGCAGGACATGGTGCACCACCAGGTATACATACACTTTAACACCCACTGACACACACTGATCAGGTGTTGTTCAAAGTGAATGTGAGTAAACTGTTCTGTAATTAAAATGTCTGCATTTAGTAGCACATACATAAAGAAACATCTGAATATTGATATTAACCACTGCAAGTGAGCCTCAGTTTACTTGTCATTCGCCTAGGACTCCTTGAGACTACAGTGTTACACACCTTGCTCTTGGTGTGACCTTCGTAGATCAACAATTCCTGATGAGGGTAAAATGGTGTTGAGAGTTATTCCGTGTCGACTAGTTCAGTTCGAACTCTTTCATAACCCTTTTCAGACTGGTGAGGCAGGCTGACATAGAGAGCATCTTTGTTCAGTAGTTCTACTGCTGATTTTGCTGAAAGAAATAGTCCTAATGAGAATGGCTGACAGTGAGGGAAAGTCCAGGGGCCTCAGTTTAGGCGAATTGACCCTTCAAACCATTGCTCATACAGTATAATATGTCTATACAACAAAAAAACTAAATGTTGTTTTTTTAATAAAGCATTTATCCATTGTGATACACCAATGCTTAAATGCTTTCCATAAATATGACCTAAAACATGATCAGAATCTCATTCAAGTGCTAAAATTAGATAAGAGGGAGTCCAATTAAGCAAAATAACAAAATCTCACTTTCATTTATATAATTTAAAGACATGATTACATTATTTTTCTTTATACTGAACTCCCAGATCATTAAAGAAAGTTTTACAATATCAAATAATAATAAGATGCTATCACTGGCTCTATTTTTCTGTTTTGGTTTTAATTTTCCCCTTCAGTGTTCACTAACTCTGAGAGAACTTGCGATAAAGAGTTCATCATCCGCCGAGCTGCAACTAACAGAGTTCTCAATGTGCTGCGCCACTGGGTCTCCAAACACTCACAGGTCAGTCTGCACCCACCAACGTCTGTGTGGGGTTCCCTGTTTTGCTGGGTGAACAAGTCTGTGGTCTCATTAAATCAGATGCGTTCTCTCTCTATGCTCCACTGCTCTCGCTTGAGCGGGTAAACACAAACACATGCACACAAACACACACTGCATATTGCTGCTGTGTCAATTGCACAAGCAGCTCTGCTCACCTCAGTCCACCTACCTACTCTTCTGCTAAACAGCCACTGTTGCCTCTAATGAACTGAACATCAAGGTAATTGCCTGACTCCCTGCATATAATATGGTCCATCCTGTCTAACAGCATTGATCTGTTTTATGTATTTTTTTCCAATAATACAAAATGCTGTGATGACAGGTGAGCTTTACTTGGCTTGTTAAACACTGGCAAGCACACACACACACACATATAAGCTCACTCACACTGTTTTCTTTTGGAGGCCAAAGTACAAAGAGGTTGTTAAAAGTGGCCTTTGAATATAGATAAATTGAGGTGTAGAGAAAAAAGGGGGGAGGAGGCATAGAAAGTATAAAGCCTGGAAGGAAAGCATAAGTGCAGGAAGACGAATGAAGAGTCACAAAACATGAATACTTATAGAGCAGTTATTGATGATACTAGAAAAAGTAATTAGAGAGAAAAGGTAAACAACATATTCACACGTTCTGTGTTTGTCTTGATAAAACTACTATATATAAATTAATACTATAAGATAATTTACCACATTGTTTATACTGTGGTAGCTGGTAGCTGTCACTATAATTTCTGCTGCAAATCAAGGACCAGGAAAGTTTTCTAGTTTAATGAGCACCAATATGATAGACTGGCAACATAATTTATCAGGTATTTAATTAGCTTTAGGTTAATTAGGTTACTATTTGTGTACTGGTTCAGCCTGTAGTGGTGGGTGCTGTGGAGCCCAGTACAGACAGTGTTTATAGGAGGGTTCTTTCAACCATATAAATCCAGTTGTGTTTGTGTTTAGGACTTTGAGATGAATGGGGAACTGAAGATGTCAGTGATCTGTCTCTTGGAAGAGGTTCTCAGAGATCCAGATCTTCTGCCTCAGGAGAGAAAAGCTACAGCCAACATACTAAGGTACAGCACACACACAGATACGCAAAAATATGCACTATTCTATTCTATTCTATTCTATTCTATTCTATTCTATTCTATTCTATTCGACTTTGTTCTGATTTACTCTGATCTGGTGTATTGTGTCTATTATTTTTTCCTTTTATTGTGTGCTGTCAATAATCATCTTCCTTTATATTCTATTCTACTCTATTCTGATTTACCCTGATCTCTTTTATTGTGTTTATTATTTTCTGTTTTATTGTGCATTGTTTTATTCTGCTCTATAATAATCATCATCATCATATTCTATTCTATTCTATTCTTTTCTACCAGTGCCCTTTCTCAAGATGAGCAGGAAGATGCCCAGCTCAGAATAGAGGACATCTTACAGATGGTGAGAGCTGTGGCACAAAAAAAATTCAAGTAACTTCTAGTGAACAATTTAATACAATTTTTAAATACAATACAATTTAATAAATGACTTAATAGTTAACGTGTCGTTACTCTCCAAGAGCAATTAAGCAGCCGTAATTGTGTAGAAAAAGAGACATTCTGCCTTTTGTTGCATAATGCTATTACAGACTCTGGCTGATAGAAGTATTCATTTGAATATTTATGCTTTTCTGAGATAACTTGGATTCATTAAGTCGGCCACTCTAATATACATACACATCAGTTCACACCTGCCTATCAGAAATGAAAAGCAAACAAGAGCCACAAGTGCTCCCGGTTCACTGTTTTGTCTTAAAAATGACTGGGAATCACAAACACATACACATTGTTTTTGTCAGATGTGAAAAGCCTCTGTCAGTACAAACTGTCCTTTCCTTAAGGCAGAAATAGTAAATACACCCTGTCCTGACTCTGATGGTCTCCAGGGAGCTGTCAGATGTCAGGAAACATATTCATCATAGTCAGTGCCTTTACTGACTATGGCACTGATATTTATATTTCTATGGCACTGATATTTATATTTCCTTGTTATTTTTGTTTGTGTCATGGTGTAAGTATTTGCTTGTTTATGACGTGTCTCAACATGTGTGTGTGTGTGTGTGTGTGTGTGTGTGGGTGGATGCATGCCACTGTGTGCATTTAGGCGGACTGTCCGAAGGCAGAATGTTTTGAGTCCCTTTCAGCAATGGAGCTGGCTGAGCAGATCACTCTCCTGGATCACATCGTCTTCAGGAGCATTCCTTATGAGTCAGTCCTCTCATGATACCTTCGCACTGTTAGGCCAAACAAAACTAAACCACTTTTACAGATACAGCTTATTATGAGACCAATCTCCAAATTTTTCCTTAGTAGCTCCATAGAAAAATGTGCTTTAAGAAAGATGAAGAAAACTGATGATGCATTTTAAATTTACAATGTAAAATGTTTTTGTTTTGATATTAAATGTACATTGCCCTGTAATATATTGACACAACTATGTTTACATAGTGAAGATCCTTATGATAAAAAAATATATATATACGTATACGTATATTGGATTTTTTGCATTGTCATTTGATTTATCATAATGGATTTTGAAGATTTTTATTTATTTATTTAGTTTCCCATTATCAAGTCCTAAATTACAGTACATATTTTTAAAACAAAGACATATGGCGTTTAAATTACAACAGTTTGTATTTACTAATGTATTTTTACTTAAGTATTTTTACTGTGTTGCTATGTCAAAACTCTGTGATTTCAGATATAGGAACATAAAATCTTGTTCGTAAAATCAAAGACTAGTTGACTCAATTAACAAACAACAACCAACCTTTAATAATGAAAACCCATAAGCAATGTAGTTTTGTAGTCTCATAAACCTTTGAATGCTGGGGAGGTGGAAATGCCATTTTCTTTATACTGACCCCAATAACCCTCATGAAACATCTCTCGTTACTCATGAAAGTGGCAGGCTTTAGCTAATGTAAGGTATAACTTGTAAGGATATCGTGCCATATTTTAATGTGTGATCTCATATGCACTTATGACATGTCTTTGTCCCCTCTCTTTTAGAGAGTTCCTGGGCCAGGGCTGGATGAAGGTTGACAAAACAGAAAGGACACCCTACATCATGAAAACTAGCCAACACTTCAATGATGTAAGTTTCTTCACATTCTGTAAGCACCTTGTTGTTTTCAACCTTCCCTAAGTGTTCAGCAGATGTCTGTATCATCTATTTCCATTTGTAGATGAGTAACCTAGTGGCATCGCAGATTATGACCCATACAGATGTGGGCTCGAGGGCCAGCTCCATAGAGAAGTGGGTTGCTGTGGCTGACATCTGCCGCTGTCTCAACAACTACAATGGTGTGCTGGAGATCACTTCTGCACTCAATCGCAGTGCCATCTATCGCTTGAAGAAGACCTGGGCTAAAGTCAGCAAGCAGGTAGAACAATTCTACATGAATCCTCTCTATATGCAAAACCTAAAAGGCGTATCACAAGAGCAAGAAGTGTTGTATTTCTGTTGAACATTAAATTGATTTAAACTATAATCATCCATCATTCAGACACAAGACAATCAGTCTCACCACCAAGCTGCTGGCTATTCAGGGCTAAATGAAGTTTAAGTAGTCATTTTATTATTCATGTCATCTTTCATTAAAAGTAAGTGGATCATAGGTAAATGCTTGTTAATGAAATGTTTGTTCCGTGCTGTTCATAAAAACCTTTTAGAATGATTTTCAATGTGTATTTGTTGTCCAGA
This sequence comes from Helostoma temminkii, assembly GCA_900302695.1. Taxonomy (NCBI): domain Eukaryota; kingdom Metazoa; phylum Chordata; class Actinopteri; order Anabantiformes; family Helostomatidae; genus Helostoma; species Helostoma temminkii. The sequence continues at coordinate 20,682 of OMLM01009117.1, read as the reverse complement.
CTAAAGCCCTGATGGACAAACTGCAGAAGACTGTGTCCTCAGAGGGAAGATTCAAAAATCTGAGGGAAACCCTGAAAAAGTGAGATGTTTAACAAACAACATCATTGCTCATATAATAACTAGGAAAATAAAATATGCTTTAAATGACTTTGAGACAATTTATAATACACATTATTCATTTGCATTGTTTACTTGTCTACAGCTGCAACCCTCCATGTGTGCCATACCTGGGAATGTATCTAACAGACCTGGCCTTTATTGAGGAAGGGACACCCAATTTTACTGAAGAAGGTCTTGTTAACTTCTCCAAAATGAGGATGGTAAGAAAATGTATACTTGAAAAAAGGGGATTCATATCATTTGTACGTTTACAATGAACTTTAATTTTCAACTTAAATTGCACATTTTCTTTAGATATCCCACATCATCAGAGAGATCCGACAGTTCCAGCAGACTCCATACAGAATAGAGCATCAAGCCAAGGTAGTTTTGAACTTTTCAGTGAACATCACTGAATGTAATGTGCATTTGAACAACAATAAATAATAAACTATTCATATAACAGTTCAAAAATAGCAATAAAATGCCTCACAATACAAAAACAGGGTGAAAACAATAAAGATTAAACTAAAGACATTTTAGTGTAAAATAAGTAAAAATATAAAAAGTGAGTTACAATACACAAGGCTAGAGAACACATTTCCTTTACGGACGTGCTGGTCTTGACTGTGGTTATTAGAGGAGTTTGGAATTCTGTTTGATACATTAGAGTCTTTTGATCTTAGTGTTTTAATATATTTCTGAGATCTAAAAACATAGCTTTGCAGAAGAATCACCAATTCCTCAACATTAATAAGACCAAACCAAGCTCCTGTGAAGACAAAACAAACAAACATTAAACAAAGACAAATATGAGATTTAAATTAAAAGTCTGATTTACGCACTTTGCATCTTTGGTTAATGTCATTTTGTCATCTAGTAGCTAGAAATTGTTAAACATATTGACCTTGTCGTATAGCTCTCCCTCTTTTTTTATTTGTCCTGTCCAGGTCACCCAGTACCTTCTGGATAAGACTCTGATCATGGATGAAGATACACTTTATGATCTCTCGCTGAAGATTGAGCCCAGGCTTCCTGCTTGAGTTACAGCTGTTTGTGGCCAGTGGGAGCCTTCCAGACCTGAACACCCAAGGGCAACACGCCCACATAATCTCATCAATCAACAGGAAATTGTGAAGTTTTGAGGGTGACATGGAGATGGAAATAAGAAACTGAAGCGAGAGGTGTCTTGAGGACAGTTGAAAAAGCTTGAATGAGTAGATTTTCTAATCTAAGGTGGTGGACTGACTGTCTTCAAGGAGAACAAGAGGAAAGGGTTGTTGAATTGCATGAGGGTTTTGAAGAAGTGACACTCACACAACTCACTATGTGTGCTCGTTATTCCTCGGTGGAGAGCATGGTGCATCTGACATCACAATTCCTCAAAGTGCAGAAAAGGCTGAGAGCATGCAGTGAAGGGTTAAAATACAGTGGATAAAACAGAGATGTAGCATATACAGATAGGGTGACAGAGCCATGTCACAGCTTGCGTGTCTGTGTTGTTGTCTGTGTTCTGTTGCTTGTGCATTTCCGTGCCATGTCCATGGAGCAAGAAGCCCAAAAAATGCTTTGTCATGATGGCATCTGCATACAATTTGCATGATTTCAGCTTGGGATGTAACTGTCTAAATGGCCTTTAACCTGACCCCTGACCCTCAGCTTAGCATGCTTCACTCTTACCAGGGTGACTCTCTAAGCCACTATGCATCCTCAGTGGTCTGGGAACGCCTTCAAGCCTTCAAATATAATGTCGAAAGACAATAAAATAAAACAAATAAAGGTAATTTCAAAATGAAAATTTGATATATTTTGATGAAGTGGCTGATTTTTCCATTGATGAAACAGTTCAGTCTTTAGTCAGACTTCCTATGAGAGCTCTTTTTTAAAACATGTCCACATGAATGATACAAAATTAAAATCTTTATTAGTGCCTTCCACTAGTGTAGGTCAGTTTCCCCATTATTTACAAGCATAAAGCTTTCGGTAAATCTTGTGTAGAAATATTCAAATTTCCTTTAAAAATTGAACCGTACTGTTTTTTCATTCATTCAACTACTTTTTTCAGAAAATAGGTCATATGTAGACTGTGTCAACAGTAAACAGTAGCATGTTAGTGTAAACACAGTAATTGCAGCAAATATCTCCCTCTAGTGTTTAAATAATGTTATAACCTCTATTGACCCAAAGCTTTTGCGGTGTTTGTGTGGAGTTTATATATTTTTTTTGTTTGTTTGTTTGTTTGGGTTTTTTTTTTGGCTTTTACAAACTGTCATATACTGACGTGTGTAGTCAGGTCCCAGCGTGTACTGTAACTCCTGGATGTGAGCTGGGACAGTTTTTGCACTCTCTGAGATGTAGCTTTGCTTGAGTGACAGTATGATAGTTATTTACCATGCTATTTATTTCATCAGATACTGTATGTATATAATTTCTGTATATAGTGATTCAACACATATGATTGATAAAGACATTTTTTGAATTGCCATGCTATGGATATTAATTTTATTTTACTTTTGTCTTGCTTTTATGTTGATTTTTAGTTTTGCATCAAAGACTCTTGTATTGCAAGAAATCAGTTTAACTTAATTTAAAAAAAAATGTGTATTTTTAAGATAAAAAATGTAGCATTTGAATAAGAATCAGAATTTGTTTTCCATATTGCTGATATGATGAACATAGTTGTCCTGCATGCGCACAACTGCATGTTGTGCATGTTTGACTGGACGATCCTTCTAACTTCTCCTGCTGCTTCTCTATATTATTCTCTGTAGCTGTCAAAAGGCTGTGTTAAAAAGCATAAAACAATATTTTATTCATTAAATCTGGCACGTTTGTCTGTTAGTGTAAGAAACAAAGTCAAACATATTCTTTAGGCTTTGCCATCTGTTGCTATACAGTAGCAGTGTTGGAAGCTATACAGGACTATGTGAAACAGTTAACGTTCTTCATAAAACAATAAGAGATCAGAGGAAATGTTATCAGGCTTTGCTTTTAGGAAAACTTGTCTTTTGCACTGCGTCTGTAATGCTCAGTGTCTGTTTTACATATTCCATAGGTTTGGGGATACAGGATGCTATGTTTGTATTGTAATGTTATTTTGTGTAATTGTTTGTGTGTTTATTTATTTGTTTGGATTTTCCACTTGTAGGTGCAGGGGAAATAAATTCATCATGCCTTATGTGTTTGTTTGTGCTTCAGCTTCCTCTGGCAACACTTGACCTTTATTTGAATTCCCATTTCAGTTTCTCCTGCTTATTTAATGTATGCCTCCAGTAATGGCTGGTGTTTTTATATTGGTGTATTTTCTGGAATCCAGAAAAAATGTAAAGCTGTACATCAGAGAAAAGCAGGTTGCATATTTACAATCAATGCAAGACTAATTTTAAGTTAAGGTCAAGAATGTGTAGGAAATCTTTATCATTTATTACTGACATCTGGTGTTTTAACCTGAGGTCAGTGTCAAAAGACACAAAAATTACACTAGAAGTCACCAGATCTATTAATTAAAATTCCTCCCAGTTATCAACCTTCTTATACACACTGAAAACCAGATTTGGATTGTCAGATATATTGCTGTTCTTAAAACTATTATCCTTCTCACAAGGTCACATATAAAAGATAATGTAATCATTACCTAAGACTGTTATGCAGAGAGCATCTGGAAATAGTTCATAGAGACTTTTCATGATTTTATGAACTTGGACCATGGACTCTTTATGCTGCTTCATTGTGAGCTTGTCTCCTAACATAATTAGTTTTGATGACTAGGAAGACCACATAAGTTCACAAACAGATGAAATCTATCAGATCTTTATTGGGAGAAGTCTTAACTCTTAGTGATCTGAGGGTCTTTTGGACATTTTTACCACTTTACATTTGCCTTAATAATCCACCTTTAAAACTGTTTTGACTTCCAAGGGTTAATGCAAGCTATTTGAAAGGACAGCCATGTGCATACATAAAACTATATTTTGACCAAAGTTGCAGAGTGAGACCACTTACATTTAGACCTTGTTACAGTGTAACTCCTGAAAAATTAGATTAGTTTGTTTCCAAGAGGATGGTTGTTTTGACATCTAAAGACCTGACTTTGAGATGTGCCCTGATGCTGTGGCCACTCTGCCACCCTGTGGTCATTGCCTCTTTGTGCATCTGTAAAGGCAAGATTTGATCTTGATCTTGAGACATCACTCACTAGATCTTATGATTTTCCATTCTGTTGCTGAAGTTAATATTGTTAAACGATAGGGCATTGAAGAGCAGATATTCATCATTAATTGTACATTTTCCAGCTATGGTATTAAAGTGAAATGTTTTACTTATATCAAGCAAAATCTCAGTTGAATTTAGTTTTAGTATCTACAGGGAGAACAGATGAAATTACTGTTTGTGTTTGGTACAGGAAATAATGTTAGAGTGAGGGAGAGAAACACAGTGAGGCAGCGGAAGGGGACAGAGAAAAATAGTGTGGCGTAAATCACAAACAAGTTGTTACTGTGGGATCTGCTGTCAGTTTTCAGTTCTGATAAAGCTACAGGAGGGTGGCAGTTATGGGTTGACAGTACTCGTCTCTCAGTGGGGGGTTTATTGCAGATCAACCAATATATTTCTCATATTTGTGAGGAACAGGCAGTAGTTTATCATCATCAACGTTATGAGTCTCATTCCATATCCAGAAGTACTATACAACATTAATGGACCGGACTGAATTTAGAGGAACAGTGCATAGGTAATATTGAGGTATAAACTGTAGTATAACATTGTCTCTAGTTAAACGTTTGCCCATATTGTCAGTGCCACACTGGACTTTGCACTGAGCAACACAAACCTACAATCAATCACTGGGACATAAAAGGAAGTGGATATATTCTGAGCAGGTCTGTTATCTCTCTAAAGGACAGGAGTGACCCTGACCTACATCCTAATCAGTCTAAACAGGCCTAAAAGCACGTGTAGTATACAATATGTTCATCATTTATCTTACAACTAATGAACAAATACTTCTCTCCTCTTCATCCTCACAATAAATGTGACTCCAGAGGCTCACAGCCACCATCACTTTTTATTTAACTAGAACATGACTGGCATCAAAACTAGTTCACTAATCATGTTTGTATATAAACATGTTACCTCAGATTTAAGGTGAGAACAGACAAACATTTTTGCTTCAGCAGATGGATTTGAAAGAAGCCTTCTAAAAATCTTTCACATAATTTTGCCTGGTGAAGGTCAAACATAATTAAGAGACATGTTTCAGTGGAGTAGACCATTAAGTTTTTTTGTTTTTTTTCAGTTTTGTGTGACACCTCAAACAAACCCAATGTGTCATCTGAGTCATAAAGGTGATAAATTTTGAGATAATAAGAGCTTTTGAGCTATAGGAGAGCTCAGGAATTTGGCCAAACAGCGCATTAGAGTCAGATCTCCGTATGAGGTGTCACAGAGCACATGAGCTCTGACCCTGCACGGGAGGTAATGCTTACACTAATGGTTTATCACAGGTGTCAAGAAGTTCTGCAGCCTACTAATCAGAACAAAAGTCTTTAACCTTTTATGACCAGATTGTCATTGGTATCGAACAAAAAGAGCACATGCACGTGCGTGAGTGCATGTGTGAAGAGGCAGGCAGACATTCTGACTGACAGTAGAAAGAGGATTTTCTGTCTCTTGCTCAGTGAGAGACTAATCCTGCCCCAGTGTCCCCAGCTCTCTCTCTGATCCCATCTCTCTTCTGTAGTCTGCTCTCACTCTGCAGGTTGAGCCTCTCTGGACTGAGCTGCAGGAAACACATCTCCTTTCTGCTACTTCCACTTTTCAACTTTTCTCAGGTGAGTGATGGATTCCTCCACGTAATTTTCATTGCTCACAGATTCTTTCTTCATCTGTGCTTCATTCCTGCGAATGAATTCATTTTGAGAATATGCATTAACAACTAGTTAGAATGTACATCTAAAATTCAATATAACAGAAAACATAAGTACACAACGTAAGACCAGATTGACTGACTGAGCATTTTGTTTTGTGCTTGTTCCTTAAGAACATTCATAACAAACTGTATCACATATACATCAGCTACATACTTTAGGACTTCTTAACCTGTCTGATATTAACCAGGACCAGCCACCTGTGTTGGACCTGTGTGAACAAGTGCTCTTCTTCAGATGGAGCTGAAGCAGCAGTGTCTTGTATGACAAAAAAAGACTCATCTTGCATTTAATATCAATCATAAAAATTCCTACAAACAAACCCATTCAAAATAACACACTTTATAACGTGTCTTTCCCCATTTCACAAAATGTTAAAGGGCACAGACGACACAGCTCATTACTTCCCCACCTTATGTAATTGCCTAGTCTCTCAAGAGAATCCCTCTAATCCTTCCTTTCCTCATACTCTTTAACCCCTCCTGTGACCTTAATGTGACCCTTTATACATTTTACATAGTATCTAATTCCTTTACAGAGAACATTTGTGGTTTATTTCTACCTTGTCTATGTTTTTCCCACAGCTCCATTTAAAATGAATTCCCCCTAAATCCTTTGCTTTCTCTCTCTAATCTGTTCCTGTATTTATTCAAGTCCTCCACACCACCCACTCACTCTGTGTCTCTGTTTTCTCCCTGTCTGCCCTGGGTAAGCTCTGCTGACCAGTTCAGGATGTCAGAAAGGATCATGTTCTGTTCAGGGCTGATTCCAACTCTGAGCTGGTATTTGAGCTTAACCTCACCAACTGCTACAGACGGTTCTGTGTGTGCATGTGGGTGAAAGGTGACTTAGACCCATGATACATGAGAATGTGCTGCAATATTAACTTATATTGGAGTTTTGTAACCACCAAAAACTGAATAAACTGCCCTTAGCTTGATGTCATTGATTGATACAAACAGAGTGATCAGAGGTTAACCATAATGCAGTATTACAGTAGTACTACCTAGTAATTGGAACCTGAGTATCTTTATCAGATTCCCATCATAAATCTCAACACCTGAGACAGTGGCTCTCACAAGTTGACCAATCAGAAGGCTTCTGTCTGCTACTAGAATAATCTCATCACACAGACCATAGTTTGATAGTGTAATTCACTGAGTGTTTTGTCTGAGTTTTTCTTTGCACAGATGTGTCCTCATGCATTTTATGAGAATGTTAATGCAGATTACTCTTATGTAGTAAAACACTGCTCTGATATTTATAGCTTACAAACTGTCAGTCTGCTCTCCTTTGTGCTTGTGGGCAGTCTGGTCAACAATCTGATTCACAGTTACCCCTATTTTCTCCAAAAGCCATCTACAAACATGCTACAATCTACCGCAAATAAGATTGTAAACAAATATTCTGTGATTTATATCTCTTTCTGAGACCATAGCCAACTATTAAAACACTCATTTACATTTTACTTTTCCTTAAGCTATAAACAGATTTAAAGTTTTAATTTGATACTAATGGTCTGACATGTTGTCACTGGCTAAAACAAACACAACCACTTCACACTGTTGGACTGGTAATTGTAATTTTACTTTAGAATCACACATATTTGAGGTCACCTTTGCCCTCTGACATTTCACCAGGTAAAAAACCCAGGCCACATAACCATGGCAACTTCTTTCACCCGTATGATGTCTGGCCGTAACACGGCAGTGATTTTGGCCAGCATGGGAGCTGGCACACTGGCAACTGGATATCTCCTGGGTGACAGCACTGCTGCTGCTGAGAGGAGGAGGCTCTATCCTCCCAGGTAAATGTGTGTGAGTGTGTGTGTGTGTGTGTAAGATGTTTCAATTAATCATTTTCAAAGAAGCTGACAGCTGTTACAATTGTAAATAAATAAAAAAAAAAAGAAAGTCTCCAGTACCTGTCAGGATGTGTTATTTCTACAGAATGGGGTTTCCAAAACTGCAGTTCATAAAAAAATAGTTTAAAAAAAAAATGCATCATCGTGTTTGAGCGTTCTCACACAACTCATGGTGTATGGGCAAAAAAATAAATACATAAACAAAATTCCAAGCACTGAATGTGAATTGGGATAAATTTGTGTTTTTCTCACAGATACATTTCGACAAGATTGTTTCTGTCACCAGAGAAAGACCTTGCAGCTGTCGCTGCGTAATTTCTTGGCAAAGCTTCCCTCTTTAATTGTAGCAACTCATGTTAGCACATCTGAAATGTGACATCTGAAAAGACTAAATGATTAATGCTCAACATAAAGAGGTACAATTTTGTAATTGTTTGTTTAGGAAACTGCAGCATATGCTTATATCCCCATACTTCTGAATCACTAATAAAACAACCTTTTTTCCAAAATTATTTGAATTGGAAGAGTAACAGACAAGTTAAATCATATTAGTAAAAATCTATTAAATCTCAATTAGTACTAGAACTTTTGTCCAAATGCAAAGTTAATTGTTAACTATACTTTCTACAGTGCTGATTTCCCTGACTTGAGGAAGCACAACAACTGCATGGCATCAGCACTGTCCCCAACCATTTATGCACGCCTGCGAGACAAGACAACCCCCAACAACTGGACCATAGACCAATGCATCCAGACTGGGGTGGACAACCCTGGACACCCCTTCATCAAGACTGTGGGCATGGTGGCTGGAGATGAGGAGAGCTACGAGGTTAATGTTGATGTTAATTAATGCAATTGTTGTGTCTTCATTCCTATAATGGGGAAAACTGATTATCTAAATTTTCTCATCAGGTGTTTGCTGAGCTCTTTGACCCTGTTATCAAGGATAGACACAATGGCTATGACCCACGAACAATGAAGCACCCCACTGACCTGGATGCTTCCAAGGTAACATTTGCAGTTGTCTTCACTCTCTGCATCACATTGTCTTGTTCACTGATCAGTATATCCAGTTCAACACAAACTGACCTTATACGTGCTCCTTTCCAGATCACCTCAGGAATGTTTGATGAGCGATATGTGTTGTCATCTCGTGTCCGTACTGGTCGTAGCATCCGTGGACTGAGTCTGCCCCCTGCATGCACACGCTCTGAGCGCCGTGAAGTGGAGCGAGTGGTTGTTACAGCCCTGTCTGGTCTAAAAGGAGACCTAACTGGCCGCTACTACAGCTTGGGAGAGATGTCTGACAGAGAGCAACAACAGCTTATTGATGTTAGTGCATAATCACACACATGCACAAACACTGACACGTTTGGTTTCTGTTCTCCTTTTGATTACTTTTGCCATCTAATGTCCTCCTGGTTCCTCTGTTCCTTTATTGGCCAATCAGGAGCATTTCTTGTTTGATAAGCCAGTGTCACCCCTGCTCACGGCAGCTGGGATGGCCAGAGACTGGCCTGATGCCCGTGGTATCTGGTAAGACTAGGAGAAAAAGTAAAAGAAACATTGCTGATATTGTAGCTTAGAGACTTGCAAAATATGTAGTCACCTCATAGTTTTCCTATAGTGCCTAGAAATATAGCTTTTAAAGAGAATAGTGTTCAGTTTGTCATTCACAGACATCACTCGTGATTAACTTGTGCTGCAGACCACTGGATGTTTAGACACGAACAGAAACACAAATAAGACAATTACTAGTTTGTGATCATTTCCATCCAACACTTTCTGCATCTGCATCTTACTGAGTTGCATTTGTTTGAAGTTTTTGTGTATACTGTCTCACACTATCATACTGTTGGACCAACATGACTGGAAAGAGGTGTATTAGACAGTAGAATCCAATTTCACAGTGTTTTGTACAATTATCTATGAACAGATTATGTAGCAACAAAAAACAAGCATCCAAACAAAAAAGATATCACTATATTTTACTTTCATGCACTTTAAACAACCAAAGATTTAATTTCATTATTCTCTGCAAATTAATAAGATCTTCTTTTACAGATCACATGTCTTTGAACAATGAACATTTTAAATCTGATATATCACAGATCTGCTGTCATAATCCTGCATTTCTTGTCAGATGAAGTGGTGAAGCTAAAATTCATAATACATTGCTACTGTCTTGTTAAGGGTTATGATTACTTTACTCATCCTGTCACCCTGTCTCTCAAAACATCCCCAACAAAACATGCTTTATAAACAACATTTAAATAAAGCACTACTTTCACATACAGAAACAAAAAGCACGGTACACAAAGTTGGGATACACGGTACACAAATCTTTACTCACAGTTTAGCTTCTCCTTCATGGCTGTCTCAGGCACAACAATGAGAAGAACTTCTTGATCTGGATCAATGAGGAGGATCACACAAGGATCATATCCATGGAGAAAGGAGGAAACATGAAGAGAGTGTTTGAAAGGTTCTGCAGAGGTCTTAAACAGGTATGTTTGTCTCTATGTATGCCTTTATTAATTATGATGTACTATTGTAAAGACTATAGAAAATAATTGCACATAATACAGAACAAATCTTTAAAAACACAGATGTACACTAGAATTACCGCAATCAAAGCACAATGAAGAAACAAGGACTTATTTGTCATATCAGTGTTCAAATATGAATAAATATTAATGGTCTTTTATTGTAACTTGTAGGTTGAGCATCTGATTCAGGAGAGAGGTTGGGAGTTCATGTGGAATGAGCGTCTCGGTTACATTCTCACCTGTCCCTCTAACCTCGGCACTGGGCTAAGAGCTGGTGTGCATATTCGCCTGCCCATTCTTAACAGGGTAATACAGGAAACTCACATGTTCCATCCCATATTATACATGTCTTAACATGTATTAACTGATATTTGTGATGTTTATGATTCAGGACCCTCGCTTCAAAAAGATCCTGGATAACCTGAGGCTACAGAAGAGAGGCACAGGAGGTGTAGACACAGCTGCTACTGGAGACATCCTTGATATTTCCAACCTTGACCGTTTGGGCAAGTCAGAGGTAAATGTCTGAAGGCAGCAGCTTAAGTAAATGTAGACATTAGCAGCAAAAAAGAGACAGACAGATACCGGAGAGCAGACATCCCAGCAGGTGTAGGCAGTGAATAGCAGCACTCCCTGCTGTTCTTTAATCTGTAATCCAGACAGGGATATGCCAGTTGAGATCTGTTTCCTGAGCTGAGCCTGTCATGCACCACACAGTTTGGGAACCATCAGGTGCAACCAATCAAATGTAATTTTTTAAAAGTCATGTATGTATTGTTAAGTTCATGTTTACTAATGAGGTTTTCTCCAGTCTGACTTAAGGACACAAGATATATGTGTATGGGCCTTAGAGTAAGACATGCCTGAAAGGCTAAACTCAGGGAGCTGGTGTCATTCTACTGGTTGAACTTTCCACTGCCTCCTAGGATTACTAAACAGAGGTCACTGCTTCTCAACTGCCATGTGGTCTAAAGAGGGGTAATCTTATTTTACCAGTATTGCATGTAGGAAGACACATAAACACGGTAACATAAAGTAGGTTAAAGGTACTTAAGTTAAAGATCAACACAGGAAACCAAAAAACCTGACAATGGACTGCACTCAATAACAAAAATTACGATACTCAACTACAAATTTCCTTTTGTCAAATATGTGTAACGGCCATGTAACTATAGACAACTGGTTACTATCTATCCACAGGTGGAGCTGGTACAATTAGTGATTGATGGTGTCAACTACCTAATTGAATGTGAGAAGAGGTTGGAGAGGGGCCAGGACATCAAGATCCCCTCCCCCATCCCTCAGTTCAGGAAGTGAACACCTCTGATGAGAACCATGGAATAGAGCAGGCGCTCCAACCGCTGGTCTTCAAATTGTTGGTCTTACTATAGCACTGTATTAATATGTACATGGATTTTAAACACAATAAACTCTCTTGATGAATTTTTTGAGTTTTTTATTATTGGCAGGTGGCTTATTATTCTGATGGTGTTAAACCTCTGTGTTAGAAAGCAGAAAATTATCTGAAACCTAAAGTATGAAAAAGACCTGAGCTTGTCAAGCTTTGTTTGACTAAAATGTAGTACTTTTGTTTTTACAATACTGTATTTTATTGGTGCTTTTGGTTGAGCAGAAGATTCTTCAGCACCAGCACCTAGTTAAATTCAACTGTGTCATATTTATTGACCTCATAAAGCAAATGGAAATGTGTCAAACAAGAACATCAAACTAGATCAGAGAGCCAGTGCTACCACGAAGCCACTTTATAAAAACAAGACAATAAACCAGAGCTAAATGTGGGTCAAACAGAAAGTATAACTGCAGTGCACACAAAGTTCAATGCACACTTACGTGTGAACTGCCAATGCTCAGCTAGTTCCTTCTCTTCCTCAGACAGTAATGCTGGCAGTAAAGACTGGGCTATATTGGACATCAGTGTCTGTGTGTATATATGTACCTGTGTGTATGTACCTTTGAAACTCTATAATTAAGTGTTGAACTTTCTTCACTATGTCTAGTTATTTTTATTGCAGTAAATAGTCTCATCATCTTTAGATGACGCAGATTCTTTACCATCTAATAACTAAGAGTTACTTTCAAATAAAAACCTGAAGGATGCCGAATGATGGATTACTCTTCAGCAGCCAGAGGTTAACCCGCCACTCAGACCTCACCTGAGTTCTATACAGGGCATTTAATCCAGGGGTAAAAGGCCAAGCTAATTACTGATGGACAGGAGACAGACAGGCCAAACAAAGGTGGCTGGTTAACTACACAACATTATTTATATGCTTAGATGAGAAGAAGTAGGGATTATGCTTTATAAATAAAGGCATCCTGCCATGGGAAATTAGAGATTTAATTATTTGGGTGAATGGTTGTTTTAAATCCTCCTGCTCTGAGAGTCTTTCTGAGTCACTCTTCCTTTTCTGGTAGCAGATTAATGACGTAGATCTAATAATGCTATTAGAGTTCTACACTGAAGAGCTCAGAATCTGTGTCTGTGTGAGTGTATGTTTTACCTGAACTAAATGGGGTTATATTGAATGGATGCTAGAAGTGGACTTTCTGAGCAGGGATAGTAAAAAACTTCATGATACTTCATACATAATGATTACTTACGTCACCATATGCAGAACTGAATGTCAAGTTTCTGCAATGGTCATTGTATAGCCATTCCGCTGTAAAAACATTTAATTAGTTACATATTGACATCTGAAATTGTGGCAGATTCATCCTTATTTCCACCACAGATGATTGAAATGTGTAGATAAATACCTCATACAAACACAAGGCAAATGGCAAATGTTTAAACTCTAAAGTTAAGCAACATCTTACTGCCACTAAAATGACTCTGGAAAATTGAGAGCTGCATATCAACACAGGCTCATGTGTCTACAGTAATGAATGACTGCTGGACACTCCCCAACAGTGAACAGCCCAAACATAATTATTCAGTGGTACAAAGTCAGTGTGTGTTTGAGCATATAAAACACTCAACTAACTGGTTACCGTTCATTTGGGATCAGAGGTTCGTTCAATTCTCTACCATTTCTCATTCGATCAAAGCCTCAAAATGAAGCTGTTTGTGTATTTGGCTTTCACCTGTATGATGCTGTCAGCAGGTAAGTGCAGCAAAGATGAGCAGCCAATACAGCCAGTTAATTAATTAATTTATTTATTTATTTAATGTTTACTGAATTTAATAAACCTCTGTAAACATTTTGCTTTCTCCTTACCTGTAGTGTATGGAATAAAGTGTTATACCTGCTGGGGTGAAAATCCTGCCACCTGTACTCAGATATGGAACTGCCCTAGCAATTATGACCGCTGTTCCTCCACCATAGGTATGTTAGATTTACCACCACATATGGGTTTCATTCCATTTATTCTATTTCTTTCATTTTTGTTGATATGGTCTTCTCTGTTGCATCATTGAAATGTTGTACTGTTAAAGCTTGCCTTATGAACAACATAATCAGAACCTTTCCTCTCTATATCTGTTGCAGTTGCTGAGAATATGATCTCCAAACACTGTATGAGAAGTCATATGTGCAATAATGTTTATTCTGTGGGTGTCAGATGCTGTAGCACAGACCTGTGTAATGGAGCAAAACACACCACAGTCGTTGTCCCTCTTCTTCTAGCAGCCTTAGCCATTTTTGCACTATTCAGTTGAAGCATAACATTCTCATTTTCACATGCATGATGGTAAATGTTGAAGGACCTTACTGGCCATCAAACACTTGGTGATGTATATAAATATATCTGGATTGGCCTTAAAGAAACCTTTGAATTTCGAAATGCTAGATGCACTATTTGTTTTTTGTGTGTGTGCTTTTCTGATGTTTATCTGTATATTTTTTGAAATACTTGTGTATATATAGCATGTGTCAAACCAAAACAATGTAAATAAATGACTTTTAATAAATGTTAAGTGCAGCTTTGCTTGTGGATTCAGTCTCCAGCATTATCCTGTGTGTAGGTAATGAAACCAAGCATTAGAGGGCAGTATAGGAGAGCTCTAAAAGCAGCACACAAATCGTTATGATGTCAGTAAAATATTTACTGAATATGTAGCTATTGTTTTAAAGCTTGAAAGCCAATGGCAGCCAGGGATTACAGTTCATTTACTGGCATAATTGTATTGCAAATGTATAATTAATGAACATTTTTGAATCAAAATCAAGACAAGAAATTACCAACTTATGTGGTGCACACTCACAGCTCACTATCAGCTCTAATCTGTATTCACTGGTTTTATTACACAGTGACTTCATATAAACAAAGTTAAATTCCTTAGTTCAGTCACTCTTAACGCAATGTGGTCTGCAAAATCAAAGGCAAAACAACGGGGGTTTAAATATTATGCAATAACTCCTCCATGCCTGCGTCATGGCCATTGTAGTTTACATAGAACTTGAGCATTTTTTCAATTTTGATTATAAAGTCTATTCTTTTGTGCCTTATTGTGAAATTGTACAAATATAAAACAGATTTTAATCACGGATTTAATCACCACAGATGTGATTGCAATAGCAGCTCACAAACTATTTACAGCATCACAGAACAAAAATGTGTTATCACAGAATATTTTATACACAATCACAGTGGAACATGCTAACGAAACAAAAAGAGCTATTGCACACCAATATCTCCACAATCAATTTATGTAAGGTTATCTTTATGAGTCATGTTGTCAGTTAACTGAGCTCAAATCAACATCTTAAAAGTAAGAAATTATTATTACTGTTTATATCTGCAAATGCACTAAATGACTCTAGACAGATGGTTGGCAGAATGCAAGTCAGGAGCAGATTCCAGCACCTAACTGTTAATCAAACACACAATGAACGATGCACTGAACTGTGTTTCTATGATTCTCATGGGGTCAGTTAACTTGTGAAGTAGATTGATTTAACCTGTTAACCACTTAACATATATAAAAGTGTTTTCATGAATTCATATTAATGTATGGATGTAAATACAGTGACATCAGGTTGATTTTTGTTCTTTTCATGAGGAAAAACATTTGTATTTATATAACAGTTATTGCCATTTGTAATAAAGGTTAAAATTGTCCTTATAACAAGAACACAGATCAAAAATGTAATGAACGGTTATACAGTAACCTAAATTATCTGACAGCAAAGCATATAACAAAGGTTTGCATGAAAAGCTGCACCTTTAAAATGCTGCTTACATGTAAATGCATCACTAATAATAATAACAATAATAATAATAACACTGTCAGGGGACATTCCGCTTGCTTAATCATTAATTTTGACTTTTGAATAAAACTTTAAATGCAATGTAGTGTTTTCATATCGCAGTAATTCAAAGCCAAGAAGGGTCTCAACACATATTCCACCACCAAGGCAGCACATGTTATCCAGTGACAGTATTCAGAATTATTCACTAACAGGTTTTGATTACAATGCAAATGTTAATGAGCATATTACTATAGGAATCAGGAGTCTGTGTGCTGTAGGTGCACAGAGTTAACCAATATTAGCTCTCAGGTTTGTCAGTTCAGTTTGGAGCTAATGGCCCTACCTTACTCCCTGGCATTATCACTGTCCAGGGGTAAGATGTTAAGTATAAGTCAAAAGCATCTTCCCCCCAGTAGGAACAAAAACTGAATGATTCCTCTATGACAAATGTGGTATGTACGTATGTATGTATGTGTCACATTAATGTTGCCAAATTTAATAATTTATAATCACCAAAACAAATTTCCAATATATCTTTTGGAAGCAAAACTGAAATGGAGGGAAATAATCATGACGAAGAACAGCAGTAACATATTTTTCTCTCAGTGACATATTCACAAATCACTCTAGTGTGAATGATCCCTTAAATAAACATAATTTGTTCTTTCTGTTGCTCCAGTGTTATTAACAACCCGAGCATGTATTATTCTGCACAGGGTCACATCTCATCTGTGTGGACTTGTAACCACTTTTGGCCCAACAAGTCACAAAATAATTTCCAGTCTACAGTCACAGATCACTATAAATACAAGTTAGTATTCAAGACTGCTGTGCCCAATGCTAGAGACAAAGAAATCAGACTTTATTCCTTTAGATGGCATCAAAAGTGTATTTCATTGTCTAACGAAGACTGAAAAATGCAATACATCGAGCGAAAAAACACATCCGCTGTTTAATTGAATCATCGTGGTTGAGCAGGTTTGAGATTAATTCCATGTAAGGAGAAGATCAAAAGCGAGCCAGTTAGAAGGATGTCGAGGGGAATAAGAGCACTGAGGCTTGTGGGATAATCCCATTAAGAGCTGCATATTCATTCACAATGAGGATCCACAGCTGTACAGTACGTAAGAGATTAGGGCTACACAATCAGTGATGGAGAAGGGTCACAAGCAAAACTATTCTCAGTGTGCTATTCTGTGCTCTCAGTATTAGGCTTTTATAATTACTATTCTGAGAAATATTCAACCATTATGAAAGCTATTTCAGAGTTTGTCTCTGGAACAGATTGGATTACAAGAAATAAGAGAAATGTTTGCGTCACAGCTTAGTACTGATTGCCAAGAACACATTTTAATACACAAGATTTATACATTTACATTGTTGCCTACACACCATTGTGGGGTTTATTAATTATGTCTTCTATAACAACACTACACACAATTTATCATCATTCTTCTTGGTTTAAAATATATGAATATTAACATTTCTGAGTGGAGCATCATGGAAGCTTCTAGAGAAACAAACATTTCATTGGCAAAATCATCTGCTCAGTGTCCAAACAGTACTATGATAATAGTAATGTTACCATTAACATGTATGTTTATGAGAACCATACACAAGTGAAGGACGGAAAAAGCCTTTAATTCAAACAATACTTGAGAGTCTCAGGCTCAATGGTGCTTTGAGCTCAAAGCAAATGTTACAACACTAACATAACCATGATAACCATGTTCAGCAGTAATAATGTTTACCATAATAGTCTATGTATGTACATGGTAGCATTTTAGAGCATATTAATTATTTAGACTAATGTATGACAATTGATCCTGTGGGGCATATTTTACTTAAAGGCGAATTCATAATGTCCACGTATGCTACATTATCTGTGATGTACTTTTGTCACCTCCCCAGTGGTTTAAGGCTCTTTCTCATGTGGTTGCTACTGTCCAGAGTTGCCATTTGTGCATTTGTTGACCATGTCTATGCATGCTCAACTGTGTCCTATCCATATCCTGTCCATATTGCTAGTATTGATTTGTCGGGGGGGGATTGAAAAATATACACTGGCATTAAGCTAGCACTGGCATGACTCTTAAAATCAATTTTCTATGTTCGACCCATCCCTCCACCTTCCTCCTCAGCCACACTCTGCCCAGTGCTGCAGGCGGTCATTGTTAAGAAATTATAAGAAGTGAGAATGCTCCACAACTTGATAATCAAGCAGCGGTAACTGAAATTCTCTGGTTGTTATAAGAGTCAGCCTTTCTCAAGAACAAAGCAAATATCTCTACATGCTGACAGCACTGCACCATGAATCTGGGACACAGGAGGCTTTGACAGCACCCCCAAACATTAACAGGCTTAGGGGTTTTTAAACTATATTTCTAGTAAAAAAAAATGCTAAGAATTTATTTACATATCTCTATTATCAAAAATGTCTTCATGGCGTCACTAGAGGACAAGTCAGTTGATCATCAGAGTTTTTAGGATGAATCCTCTGCAAATCATGGATGTGTGTACAAAATTCCACAGCAATCAATTTAATAGCTGCTCAGATGTGGACACATTTCACTGCTAAAACAGCAAGTTTTGAATATTGAATGTTCAGCTGGAAAATCTCTGCTCCCTTGTCAACGCTTGTTGGAATTGGACACCAGATGTTGCTCAATACACATCATAAGCATGGACATAAATACAGTTTTGCTAAACAAAAAATCTTCCCAGTGCCATATAAACACATCGCATATTGTATTTAATGTTGAATAGACGAGATTTAGAAAGCAGTGTCCATCCTGTAGAGGCATAGCACAACAAACACCAAATGGACGTGCAGTTCTATAATGAACAGATCATTCGAAATGTGCTTTATCATGCAAGTCATATTTATTTTCAGTTTTCAAGGCAATATAAACAGAAGAGACAGACAAAATTTAAAACCTTCCCAAAATACATAATCTGAATATGCTAAGGGTAACAGAGAGAATGTTTTAAATGTTTCACAGATTTTCATGAGAAATTACTAAAAGGAAAACATTTCATCATCCATAAATTTGAGATGAAAAAAATTATTATTTAAATAAATATGCAATGATGAAAGCTACCATTATTCAGGCACTAAATAAAATATTTGGCAATAACAATACAAAACTAACTGACGGTATTTGGTGTATTTACAGAGAGATAGATGACTGTGTGTGTTTGTGTGTGTATGTGTGATCTCATTCCACAGTGCAGAAGTTATCCAGACTGTTCTCTCGGCTTTTGGGGAGCTCGTTGTTTTCGAGTAGTCGATACTGGAATGAAACACGGTTTATGTAGTTTCCGCTGGATATCAGCCTCACCACTGAGTTATCACAACCAATCTTCATCTGGGCTGAATGATTAAAAAGAAAGACAGATACTTTACACTGAAGGAAATACAGAACATCATAATTCTCTAGCTAACCCTCCTCAGTGCACATGTAAGACTAAACCTTTTATTGTGTTTATTATTCAAATATGTCCTTTGTTCTCTGTGTGAAGTGTATTAAGTTACTCAAAAGCAATTCATGATAACATGGTAGAGTAAAGTCTAGCGTTTTAGAATTTGAAATGGAGGATTGCTCAATTTAAGTGTGATAAAAATCATTATTCATTTGCAGCCATTTACAGACCGAATGCATGGTCACTGCCACAAACAACCGATAAAATAAGGGCATATGTTGTTGTTTATTTTGCAATGTGATTTCACCATGTGGACTGCTATTACTTTAAGATGCCCCAACCATAACCTCTTATGGTTTGGGCAGATGCTGTTGTTACACTGTGTTGAACAGCGTTACAGCAGATTTGTGGAGTTTATTATGCAACTGAAGTTTAGCTTGAATTTTTTTGTCAATACAAATGGTAAAAAATCAAGAAAACTAAATTTGCACTGTATCACATAGCACTGCACAACATAATATAGCATGATAAAATATTGTATATTCATTGTCAAGAACATCAAGTCATATTTTCAAATAGTCTGCTGTTAGAATGAAAATCTCAGTGAAGTCAAACTCACCAAGCCCACTGAGGGAGAAACAGAGGTCAGCAACAGGGAACATCTTAGAGGTGTCCACCCCATTCCCGCCTAACAGCTCCACATAGTCACCAGATCCTGAACAGCCTGACCACACCTGCATCTGTAAGAAATAAACAACAAAATATTCTGGCACTCTAGTGCGTTTTCCAGGAATAGCAAATAGCATGTTTTCAACACATTTGTTGACTCATGAATTAGAAACACTTAAAATACATGAGCTTTTTAAGGAATTTTCACAGGACATATTTAAAAAGTCAGCTTAGTCTGTTGGTTAATGCTTAATATGGATTAGAGCAACATCTAGTGACACTTTTAAGACAAGGTTCTAACAATCTTATATCTGTTGCTCAAGTGCAGTGTTGGATTTTCTATATAATTCTACATATTTATAATGTTTATGTGCCTTAAGATGCCTTGTGATTTGGTATCTGGCACAAATGTCCACTTGGACCCATGAATGGACTCTTCAGAATATGTAAACTGCAACTTGACTGTTGTAAATCTTAAATCAATTTATTTATCACATGCTTTTTACATAAAATCTGAATACATGCAGTGGTATTTGCCTGTAAAACTGTTCATACAAATCATCTGTAGAATTGAAACACTTGACTTTGGAATATGCATCACTTTACCCAACATTTTAGTAGAAATGTGAGATTGTTGTATTTGGCCTACTGAATGCAGCATTTGCACTTTATCAAAATACTGGCAGTCTGGCAGCCAGTGTCAGAGCAGCTGCCAACATCTTCAGGCGTCATTTTGTTCTGTACTAATTTATCAGAGTTATTTAGTTTCTGTCCCTCTCTACCTTAAGGACAGTTGAATTTCATGTTGTGTTGGCTATTGGCTAATTGACTTAAAACCATAAAGTACTGTATATATTTTTGGTCTAACAACAAAGGAATTTATATACATATATATATATATATATATATATATATATACATTTTATTATATATATGCCCAC
>OMLM01009116.1:41336-54288 GCA_900302695.1 Helostoma temminkii | reverse complement strand
AACACACACATTTTTAAACTGAGATAAATGTACCATGAAATAAATTAGGTAATTTAGAAATTAATGGCAGCAAAACGTCTTACGTCTGGAAATTCTTGATTTTACAACTTGTGTGCGAGACAGTAGAGATAGGATTGTAGCTCAGGCTGGGATCATTCTTGGTAAATAGCAGTGTAACAGTGTTCTGTATAACTCATTTGGATCTTCCTTCTTTGTGCTTCTTTATTACATCTTAGTTTCATATATGATAAACTGCTCAATAGACCATCTTGATTGAATTCTTAGAGAGTCAGGGTCTCTTAGAATTAAAGATACAAATAGTCAAACAATTTAAGAAAAATGTTCCTCAAGACTTTGAATATATCATCATCTACAGCACATAACATCAAGAAAGAGAGAAATCTCTGTGCAGAAAGGACAAGGCTGAAACACAATATTGGCACAGCATTAAAAACAGGCATGATTCTGTGATGGACATCACTGCATCGGCTCAGGAATACAAAAAAAATAAATAAAATGACCTCTGATTTTTCTTAAGTAGTACATTTTCTCAGTTTAAACATTTGTTCTATTGTTAATAAAATATGAGCTTCTGAGATTCGCAAATCACTGAATTCTGTTTTTATTTGGATTTTACACAATTTTTCTTGGAACTGGGGTTGTATGCTGACGTTGCAATCTTTCTGCGAATATTTGACCAACTTCACTAGATAATTTAATGATATATAATAACTGGAAGTTTAGTTTGATCAGTTCTCACACACAGCGTTGGCATCGGCATCATATTATGTGTTAGTGCCAACGTATGATGATGATTAGTCAGACAGATCTGACATCTGAGATGTAACTGAAAACAGCTGTCTATATATTGCTCAGGGAAGTGGGACACACACCTCTGCGTTCTCGCTCAGGTAGATCCTCTTGGAGATGTTGTTGATGGTGGCGATCCACTGACGGAATAAGCAGCGGAGAGATAGTGTGAGAAAACTGAAGAACCCAGAGCAGCAACATGACGATAAAACATTTTACCTCCTCGCAGTCCTTCCTGCTCTCTGCCTGCAGTGTCACCACTCTGACAAAACACACATGAGAAAACAACACTGAGCGTACTCTCAGAGGCGAAGTGACACCTATACTCTACTGTAAATCTGCTAAAAATCTCTCACTTCTTGCCATCGAAGGAAGTAACCTGGAAGCAGAAGCGGCGGTCGTCACAGTCGACAGCCATGACGGAACAGTTGTCGAGGTCGGTGACCAGCCCGCCGGCCACCTCACCTCGGGCTTGATGCATCAGGTTACCTCCCTGTGTGAAGAAGTACTGCCGCTCCCAGGATGACGACACAAGACCCGTTTTACTGAGAGACAGACAGAGACGCTACTTTAACCAACTAAAAGCTAAATAAATCAACGTTCGCCACTGTTTAGTCATTTCTATGCGTTTATTTGGCTCTTAGGTGGAACTGTGTGTGTGTGTGTGTGTGTGTGTGTGTGTTGCCTTACTTCCGAATGTACAGGTAGCCCTGTTTTCTGGTCAAGTTGCGACAGACAGGTGAGTGAGCAGGGTCAGGATCACACGGTGCATACAGCGGGTCGCATGATCTCTCCATCTGCTGGATGGTCTGCTGCATCTGCCCGACCTCCTCCTCCATCTCCCGACGTACGCTGCAGACACACACACACACACACACACACACACTGGAGTCTCTGCTGATGTCGTCATATTTCTATAAAGCTTCCATCCATTTACAAACAAAGGTTACAGTCAGGAAAACACTGAATGTAGAACAAACGATTTAAGGCTTCTTACTTCTGGACGCTGGTTCCTATAGTTCCCAGGAAGTCCTCCCACTGCTGGGTGAGATTTTCTGACCCCAGCTTAAAGAAACTGATCTGCATATGACAAACACAGTAAATATAAAGAAATATCAGCACGCTTTGTAACTATGAATCACTTAGGAAAACACCATTTATTCTTGTCTTCTGCGACACTGGCTCATGTTTCAGGTTTCATTTTAAGAACCCTGAATGCAATTTAATGAACATTAAACACTTTTGAGTTCCCACAATCGCAAAGCATCACAGTACGGCAGATCCACTGAAAGCAGAAAACCCTAGTATGTGATTTGGTTCTGGGGAGAAAATGCAGCAAAACAAGCTTTGCCCATAGTGCTAAGAGAGTTTAATGTTTAAAAGTCACTGTGTTCTGCATGATTTCTGCTGTATTCTGATTAGTTGGTTTGTAGATGTGGGTTATAGCAGCACCCACTATTAATTACTGACTTGGATGCAGCTTTTTGTTTAACTTGCTACACAGTGTGTAAGTTACTTTTGAGTTTTAAACTTTATTTGGCTTTTTTAGCTGAACCTGGATTGTTCCTCTACTGCACCGTAAAGTCAGGGCCTGTGTTCCTGCCTTTCTTTCTACTGTTGGCCTGTCCCAGAGGAAAGCTGACAAGCTTTGGTCTCGGACCAAAACAACAATCCTAGATGTCACTTGGAGAAATGTACACGTCACATATTGAGAGCCTGTGTCTGAAATTCAACACCACATTCTCACAATGTGCCTGTAGCTACGATCCACATGTGGCGATCGTGTTTTCAGACTTTTTCTTGGCTCTTCTTGGGTTCAGTTAACAATCTGTCAGCATCCTGTATCAAATCTGAACTGAGCCAAGACCGACATGAATGCGTGGATATCATCGGGTCTGAATAAAAAACCACAAATGCACAGTGTACATTGTGTGTGTACCTGGGCTTGCATGTAGCCTAGCAGTGGCTCCAGCAGGGCTGTCTTCTTCTTGTACTGTAGCATGTTAAGTGAGCAGAAGTAGTGCATCATGGTCTGGTGCTGTTTCTTGCGAGAAGTGTAAACGTCCTCAATCACCTCCGCCCGCACCTGGAACATGCAAGATCATTTCAAACTGTATACTGAGAAAATATCATGTACATTCAGTCAAAATAATAATAATAATAAATCTGTGTAACAGACAAAAGAACCCACAACTGTTCTGTGGGTTTCCTCTGAAGGATTGTGTCCCTTTAAGCTGATTTTGATAGAAATTAACTAAAATGTCTGCCTGGAGGGAAAAATATCCATCTAACACGTGAACATGTGCACAGATTAAAATATACAATTAAAGGTTAATGAGTCCAGCCTACCAAAATACAACTCAGAAGTTAATTCCTGTCAGTGAAAGTGAAAACAGCCTACAGGCAACTGTATTAATGCTTTACTTGGGTTTAATAGATATACTGAAGTACAGTATAATAAACCTAAGGTGAGGAGTGTTTCTCTCAATAGCGTTACCTTGTCATTGTCCCTCCTCTTGGACAGGCGGCTGTATCTGTTTATGGCTGTGTCGTGGTCTGAAGTCGGAAACACACGAAGATTGATTTGAGTTCATTTTTAACAGTGACTCTGGTTAAAATGGAATATAAGACAAAAATACTCTGCCAGTAACCATCAAAAGTAAACTGAAGCAGATGAGAGTTTTGTGGGAGTGATTTCCACTGAATGTGCCAGAGATCTGCACATATTTTAGTTTGAGTGCAGCTTAAACAGTGACCAGGAGGCAGCGGCTGCAGTTTCCCCATCTTATCGTCATTCAAATTATGTATATGTTATATTTAAAACATGTACAACTAGAAAATTGGGGAATTGTTAAACATAAATGACTGAATTAACATGCTAAATACTGTAGAATGTAAATTTCCAGCTATTTTCTCTAATACTACTGCTCAAAGCTCAATTTGATACTCGAAAAATGTAATTCTTATTATTTAATTAATAATCAATTAAACTTTTAGGCGGCTAAACCGGCATTAGCTAACACAGCATGCCACTGGAACACAGAGCTGATAACGCTGACAATGGGTCTCTGTACACCTACCACCATTTAAAAATATACAATAATAATTTACTAGATTAGCAACATCAACACTGTATTACTGATCAAGATGATGTTATAAAAAGTGATGGTAGTGCAAACTTAATTTTGTCTGTAGTTGTCACAAAACAGATTAGCATAGTCATCTGGAAACATTCATTAACTTAATCTTGTTGAGCAAAATTTGCATCAACTCTCCTCTGCAATAACTTTCAGTGGAAAAGGGATAAGATGTTATGATAAGACCCAAATGCTCTACCTGACCTACGAGCAGATGTCAGGTGGACATTATCAGATGTATGTGCATGTATTTCTGCTTAAAGAGCAGGAAGGAAGCAATATTAACAGAGCGTTTGAAGCTAATTGTGGGTTGCACTTAGTATGGGTCAACTGGTACAGGACTCCATAGGGCTCTGGGAGCATCTGAACATTTATTATTATTAAGTACATCATCATACATTTAGGACAGGTACATTGGATATTTGTGCGTTTCTCTGATTATTAGTAGTAAAAAAAATGAAATGTTAAGATAAAGGCCTCAGTTCACTGTATAGTCATAGAAAAAAAGCTGATCCCCCAGACAATGTGTTGCAAATGTTATATGCTGTACAGAAGTAATATTGCACAAGTAGTATTACACACATTGGTCTAGATATTGCATACATTGTTTTGGGTAGAGAGTACATGTAGCAGCAGTAACTTACCATCACTGGCTATCTGGAAGACTTCTTTCAGAGTGAGGATCTCTGGAGAAAGTTAAAAACACAAAAACAAATGCATGTTATAGTGCAAGAGTTACTTTTGCGGGTTATGTTTTTGTGGACACCATATACAAGTACTTTCAGCCTGGTCCATAAAGAAACATTCTTCCGGTTTTCTGTGGAAGGACTTTACTGGTCTCCACTGAGCCCTGATCTCAACCACATCTTTAGGATGAAGTGGAACACAGACTGAGCCAGGCCTCATTTCCCAGCATCAGTGCTGGTCCTCATTAATGCTCAAGTGGATGAACTGGGAAGAAGTCCCACAGCCAAGTTGATGGAAAATTCAGTGAAATAACACATTCGACCATTTAAATAATATTTTAGCCTTTTACATGCTCTTGGTCATGTAGTGTCTGTTATTTGTCAACAACAACAGCTTTGCAGTTGCTTACAGTGTTGACCACTTCTGTATTTCAGAATATGGTTTTGCAATGTGACTCAGACATGTGGAGCTATTTGATTATAGCGAGTTTACCTGAGTGAGCTGCATGTGAGAATGCAAACACAAACACAACAGTTCTCTGGGGTATTCACAGCGAGGGAATGGGTGTTGGGTTTCAGTCAATCCACTCAGCACAACACCATTAAATATAGGAAATATTTAACATGCTTTCTGTTATGTGTTTTATTACGCCTCTCTTTTTCATGAAACTGAGCTTATACACATTACAGGCCTAATTATAATCATGTGACTGGCTCTACTTAGATGCACTGAAAACTAAACACAGCTGATTTCCGCAGTGTACATCTTGCCTGTATGCTCTACCCAATGACCGTCCCTCACGGAAAACAGATTATTGAAATGGAAGGGAGAAAGTCCAGAGTGTGTATGTGAAAACGGCGTGTGTGTGTGTGTGTGTGTGTGTATGTGTTTCATACCTTTTAGGTCTCTCTCTTTAAACTGAGTGATGGGAAACATCATAGCATCTGCAAGTTGGGTGGACAAGACAGCATGACAGGAACTCAACTGGAAACAGACAGAGAGGGGAAATCCAGACAATAAGATGAACAACCATAAAAGATGAAAACCGTTTCTTACTTTTCGTCTAACAGAAACTGATACTTTAATAATCGTGTGAGATATCACACCAAGTTTGTTTTTGAGTTCTCCCTCACCTCATCGATGACTTTTGCAAACTGCTGCAGGGTGGAGCTCATCACCTCGTCGTCGCCCCCTAGAGGAAAACGCTGGAGACAACAGCAACAACATGGAGGTGCGGATTAAAAACTGGCTCCTAACAGGAAAGATTCTGTGCAGATGCAAATATAGCGAGTATAAAACTCACAGATTATCTTGAACAGTTTTCTAGATACATAATGGTAGAACAATTTTAGGGGAACCTGGAGCTGTATCTAAAGAAAACGTCAAAGGTCACTAAAACAATAACAACTTTACGATCTTGTTTTTTTGTAAGGTGCTAGACAAAAAGTGTGTAGCAGACAATCAACTGAGTACTGATGGTCTACAATGCATTCTACAAGTATTCCCACCCTATTCACTTTTTTCAATTTTGTTATGTTGTAGCTTCATACCACAGTAGTTCAAATGAATTTTGTTTCTCATTAATCTGCACTTGTTGCCCCACAGAGACAAGTTGAAACTGAATTTTAGAAATGTCTGTAAATGTATTCAAATTTAAAACTGAAATATCACATTGGCCTAACTTTTCAGACCCTTTGCAGCAGCACTTGAAATTTAGCTTTTCTCTTGATGGTTGCTGAAATGTTTCTAGATGTTGACTGAAGTCCACCTGTGGTAAATTAAACTGACTGGACCTCTCTATAGAAGGCTTCACAGCTGACAATACATACTATATCAGAGCAAAAGCCAAAGGAACTGCCTGCAGAGCTCAGTGACAGATCTGTAGAATGCTCCAAAAATGTTTCTGCTGCACTGAAGGTTCCCACAAGAACAGTGGCCTCCATAATTCTCAAATTAAAGAGGTTTGGCACAACCAGGAATCTTCCAAGAGCAGGATGGCCAAACTGAGCAATCGGCAAGAAAGGCCTGAGTAAGAGAAGTGGCCAAGAACCGGATGATCACTCTGACTGAGCTCCAGAGATCCTGTGCGGAGACGGGATAAAAGTTCAACCAAAGGACAACCATCACTGTCCTTTGGTTGAAGAAACCAGGATTGGCCTCAGTTCTAAACGTTATGTCTGAAGGAAATCAGTCACCACTCATCCTCTGTCCAATATTATCCCAACAGTGAAGCATGGTGATGGCAGCATTGCACTGTGGGGTTTTTTTCAACAGGAGGGACTGGGAGACTGGTTTTTCATTTTAATACATTTACAGATATTTTTAAAATTCTGTTTTCACTTTCATTATGGGGCACTGACTGTAGATTAATGAGAAAAAAATGAGTTTAACAATTGTAGTATCAGGCTGAAGACATAACAAATACTGTGCACTGTATGTGCGGGTGACCTAAGACATAAGGCCAGTGGCCACTGCTAAAACATTAATAGCTGGTGTTATAGAGCTAATGTTAATGGCATGTGGCCAGTGTTATGCCTGTGGGTGACGAATCTGATGGCTGATGTTTTAGGGTTAGTGGCTAATGTTAAATGTCCAAATGGCTTTATAGTGTGTATGGGGAAACAGAGCTTTGTAGCAGCAGTGTCTGTTCTCTGCTCTCTCCTGCTTCTCTGCTTGTTCTCCATGTAAGACAATGTTTTTGTGAGTTTGAGTTCATCTTACATGTCAGCGCTGCATAATTACCTGCTTAGATATTCATTGTAATTATATAATAAATAGTACCAATGTGACACCTCATGTTTGTAGCCAAAATGTTGCTAGGCTAATCAAGTCATGTTTGGTTAGAGTGTGTTCCAATCACCCCTACATTAGCTCACTTTCACCTACAATATATATGCAAATAGAAAAAACTAAGTAAATTATTAAAAAACAGCTTTACAAATTTGTGTACAACAGTGGTGCAGCATTTAGGAGAGTTAACACAACCAAATACAGAAACACAAATACCACAGACAACAACACTATATGTGCACAGACATTTAGATGTTTAAATGTGCATTCAGTTCACCAGAAACATTTCTGTTGCTGTCGTGCATCATGTTTATTTGTTTGCTCTTTTTGCAACAATTCTTTCAAAATATTAATCTTAATTTCCATTTGTTTTGTTTTTCTTCTTCTTCTTCTGTTGCAGTACATTTATCATGTCATGAAGGAGACCAATTCTTAACTAGCACCTCCAGATACTTTTACTGCAAAAAAGGGCCTGGAATTTAACAATTTGTTAAGCAGCCAAGAATTACTGCTGTCACAAATGATGTGGAACTCAAAGTAGAACATTTAATGCTGCAGCAAAAGCACTTTGACCACTTATAAAAGCTTAATAGGAGAGACTGTGGGAACACTGAGATTGTGTTATGCTTTAATGGGGCTATACTGTTACACATTGAGAAAAACGTCTTCAAGAACAAGGGCTCTCTTTGTATTGATAGTATCTCACAGAAGACTAGCGTGAAAGTGTGTATTGTATTTTTTCCAAAAGCAGGTGTTGGTGTTGTGCTGTAAAGTCTTACATTTGAGCCACTGTAAGAGAACAAGAAGGAAAACGGTATTATGAGGCGTCTAGTGTTACAGCTCACCTGTTTGTCATACTCTTTCAACAGTCTGGAGGTCAGGTGTGTTGCTGCACTGAGTTCATTCTGGAAGAGAACACAGCACTGAGCATCTGGGTTTACATTTTTCAATCTGCAGCCACTTAACACTGTCACATGTTCTGCCTATACCTGCAACGCCAGCAGCACTATAGCTGTCAAATGTGTGTGTATGTGTGTGTGTGTCTCTACCTGTGCATCATAAATCCTCTGCATGGCCTCATAGAGCTGCGTGCAGTAGTTAGAGATGGCTGCAGTATCCTCTTCAAACACTCCCAGCAGAGACCGTGTCTACATGGACAAGACAATGTCATCATCCTTATCATCTCATCAATCTATGGAACTTTACCCAGCAAATGATGTCTCCAAATGATTCCTGTGCAACTGCCAAAACCAAACCCACATCTATCTATGAAAACACATACCTACTGCATGTTCACACAGTGAAAGTATGTCATTAGGGAGTGTCTGTACTCCATTTTTACCTTTAGCTAGCTGTCGCTGTCATTCTCAACTCATGTGTCACTGTGAGAGATAAATAAATGCACTTGTATGCTAAACCCAGTGCTTAGTGACCCATCTTTCCTTCTCTAACAAGCTAAGAGTCTTTATATTCTTGATTTAGGAATTCCCACTAAGGAAATTTCCTGCACATCACTTCAGGATCTCACGTCATGGGACCATGGGGACTGCTCTAAAGGTTTCAGCTTGTGTTTCTTGAAGTATTTTTGATCGATTTTTAGGTCTGCTTGTTTGCTGTTTCATTTTCTTGACTGACTGCAGAACATTAGCATCCAGAATCTGCAGATATTTATTAGAAACCATGTTTCCCTCTATCGGATTCCGGTGTAACTGACTGCCACAAAACCACAAGGCAGGATATTTCCACCCTCATGATTCACAGCTGGCAAAGAGGAAGTACTAAGTACTAACTTGGTGGGGTTTCCAATCTTTTGCACATGTCACAGTGGTTTTTTTCCTGATTAATAAATCCATTAAGTGAAATAAAAATATCTCATGAAAGGGCATTTTGATTCCGTTTTGTTTTAGAGGCTTCATGTATTTGTTCTAGTACTTGAAATTTTGCTAAATCACTAAAAGATGAGCCCCGTAATATTAATAAAAGGACATGTGGTACCAGAATTTGTAATAATTGCATTGGTACTACACTCTTGCAGCCTTTATTAGAACAAAAAGGAGAGAAGGGGAATCGCATTCTACTTCTTCCGGATATAATTGCTAATTCCATCACCTGGTCCTGGTGATGTTATGTGTGGTTACCACATATGCACATCACGAAAGATCACAGCTGGGTAGGAAAACACAGAATCAACTGAGCCAATATTGACCAATGTAACCACTTAATCCCAAAGAGATAACGATGACACAAGCTAAAGAATCACCTAAAGATTATTTACATGATCAATTGATCTGGTGATTATTTAATCTGCAGAGTCTGTTTTTTTCTGATTGTTACAAAAGTCCCAAACCTAAAGCTATTCCACTTTACCCGTCTACACATGAACTAAACTCAAACGTCCACACAAATATCTCCAAACCACAAAACAGTGAAGTCACAGCAGGTGGATTTGCAGCAGGAAATACCATCAGTGAAACCATCCTGAAACAGTGCAGCTGTTTTGTGTGACTTTGTCACCACACAGCGACAAGCAGCAGCCGAGTGTCACTGCTGCCTGGCCAAAAGATGAGCAGTTATCCCTGCAGGAAGGGAGACATCTAGCTAAGGAAGTAGCCGGCTAGCTATTCGAGATCATTTCTGTGCAAACCAACACTGACTCAGATTGATGTTTTGATCTCGACTGAAACATGTATCAGCTGATTGCTGTCGCCGCTTCGTCACGTCGATGCACAAGGTTAGGGTTTCCCCTTTAAGGTGT
The DNA here is from genome assembly GCA_900302695.1 of Helostoma temminkii. Classification (NCBI taxonomy): domain Eukaryota; kingdom Metazoa; phylum Chordata; class Actinopteri; order Anabantiformes; family Helostomatidae; genus Helostoma; species Helostoma temminkii. The sequence goes on along the minus strand of OMLM01009116.1, from coordinate 44,109 downwards.
GCGACTGACAGCTGTGGTTAGTTGGGCCGTTAGCAAGCTGGTCTAGCTTGGCATCTCTTCGCTAGCTGTTGGCAAACACTGAGCCTACAAAGACAGTTAGCCTAGCCGATCCACTGGCTAACGTTAGCATGCTAGCTAGACCCTCCACGGAGGAGAACTGTTACCTGCGGACTGTCCTCCAGCGTCTCCTCTATCGGCAGCTTCTCTATCCCAGGCATGGCTGCGGCTGGCGAGATGACAGTCGGTGATAATCCACGGACAAAACACACAAAACAAATTAGTCCGACAACTCCCACTTAAGATTTCTGGATACACGGATTCACAACACCCCAAGAAGCCCCTCCTAGCTCAACACGCCCCGCCCCCCACGTGGATTTTAATTGGATAGGAAAATAAGGAATATTCGTCACATGAATTTCATTGGTGGCTTGTTTAAATGGGAAAAGGCTCCATGTTGGCTCTTACCAGGATCGCCCTTTAACTGAATTCGTTGTATATCTTGGAGCCACAATGGCGCCCGCTCTGCTTCTCTTGCAAGTGAGAATAACGTCTGTCACAGCGTCGTTATGGGAAAATTAGTTAATAAGTTATATATAAAAAAAGGATGCTCTTAAGACGGGTGTTAAAAATGTCAACATAGACGATCTATGTGGTGCCGATCCAAAGTATTTTCTTACCTTTCCCTTTCCTTACCCCCTACTTTGCACAGCTATGTGAGTGTTTGGCTTCCTCTTTCATTGTAGTTAATGTAAGTTTACATTTTGTCACACATCTCAAAGAGGGAATATTAAGATCTTAGATCTGTGAAATGCAAAAACATGAACATTACATTCATACATTGGGTGGCTTTCTTGAATTTTTATTTTTGTGTCACAAAAGTATTGGTGCATTTTATTTTGTACTTTTGCATCAGAAGGAAGTGATACCTCATGTCTGGGACCAAGATTGGCTCACAGACTGTAGGGGCCTCACAATTGAAGTCTGGTGTTGGACCCTTCGCGGTCAGTCCAATACTAGAACCATCTAGGTGCCATGTTGGTGCCCGACTGATAGTTAACAGCAAGTAATTAAACAGCCTTAGGGATATATTTGCTGTAGACCAACAGATGTTCATTGTTTACAGCCGTGTCATCTGTGCCATTGTTCAAATACTTCATCGCGTAATTTGTGTCTGTGTGGAAGGTTTAAAAAGGTCCACATGGGGACAAACAAAGACATAATCCTTGTTTGAAAACCGTTGATTTTTGCACGATGTGAGCAGGAAGAATTAAGTAATCCAGCATTAGTGTCAATCAACTTATCATTAATGTCAAATGACAGGATGTGTCCAAACGTGCCATATGCAAATAAAACTAACTAATTCAAGCAGAATCCAGGGCTATGTCAAACATGGAGTATTTGGAATGGAACAATGAAAAACTTAGAATGCAAATACAATTATTTAATTTATTTAGAAATCACAATCATTTCAGTTGTGATGACATAGGTGTATAAGTGTATCAGGCCTGGACTTCCTTCAAGTTGGGGGGTGTCAGGCCTTCACGAGGGAACAATTTCTCTACCACAGAGGGATGTCCTTGCCACACACAGCAGCTCAGGCCGCTGCGGGACATCTGAATCTTAGAGGCATTGTGCCACATGCCGGTGGTCTCGTCGTAGAGCTCCACAGTTGACAGAGTAGCGGATTTGTCATGTCCTCCGACCACTAAGAGCTGGTCGTCCACCACCCCGATGCCAAAGTAGCTGCGAGGTTTGTAGATGGACTGCATGGTGCGCCACCTGTGGGTCTGAGGGTTGTAGACCTCAACAGCGTGCAGGTGCCACGACCCATTAACAGTTCCTCCAACCTGAGACAACACAAACACACCACAGCCTGACCAAGTGTCACAGGATTAGTTCAAAGAGAACATGCACCCAGGGTTACACTCATGGATGTGAAGACTTCCTCCTGTAAGACGCCTCCTTCCTGTCCAATGCACATCTAACACAAATTTACTCCGCTACATTTATTTATAACTTATAATGTGCTTCTTATTTTGCAGTTTCACATTAATCATACAAAATATAAAGATCAAATAAACTATGTCTTATAAATTAATATTTGACTTTATTAATCCCCTGGGGAAATTGGTACACATGATAACCAAAGTGTACTGATATATTACACTAATACCAAACACATAACTTTGGTTAAAACCTTTGTTTTGTTTTTTTTTTTACTTACAATTTTCTACACTAAATTTATAAATGAGTAGGTTACTTTGAGAATAAATTTGTAGGATTAATAGATTCTGATTAAATAGAGACAAGAAGGTCAGACACCTAAATGGCATAGCATCACTTGTTGTTTTTCTTACAAAATTATAAAATTTTGATGACATATAATAAAATATATGGAGACCTTAAGACGTTCTGTGTGGTAGTATATAATGTATAATGTATCTGCGTTTCTGCAGTACCATCATTTATAAATCATGCAAACTGCTGGCACACAAATGTTTTCAAATAGTCACTGATCGTTCAACAGCCACTGCAGACATGGTGTAATCAAACCTCTGAGGTGTATAGTACCACAAACGTACTGCATAGATCTCTCCTCTGTAGGCAGTGACTCCCAGGCCACTTCGACAGCTCCTCATTGGGGCAATCAGGGTCCACAGGTTGGTGTTCGGGTTGTAGCATTCAGCCGTGGAGAGGCTGTGATACCCATTGTAACCCCCGCATATATACACCTGCGGACATAGTTACATTTAATTTTTATCGTAATAAAATT
>OMLM01009116.1:0-14746 GCA_900302695.1 Helostoma temminkii | reverse complement strand
TTTTGACATAACAAGTGTTTACAATTAGAAAACTAGAGATGAACCCTTGTCTTGTTATGTTTCATTGTGTTTATTATGTTAAAATGTTTAGTTTTAGTTGTGATAAAGCATGAATTGTGGATTTATGCCCAGAAAGGTGGCACCTAAATAACACTTGTTTGGCTTATTATCAACAGAAAAACTCTGACGATGCTGTAGTTTTTTTTTTTTGCCAGCACAAATGAAACCTCAGATGATTTATTACATTTTCTTCTAAAAGTTGTTTTGCTACTCTACGTAGAGTGCCAGTGATTAAAACACGCCCATGCTTGTGACGTCAAGTTTTTAATGATATGATGTAAAATTGTAAAAGGCCAGAGAGTAAATGAATATTGTATGTACTTTGGGTCAATTTATGCACACACCTCAACAGCAGGGCAGATTTTAATCTTTAACTTAAAACACGAATAAAGTTCTGAGCTGCTCTTTGCATTTCAGTGCAATAAAATAATTTAAGTGCACAGTCAATGAAGTTTTGGATTACAGATCAAGGGCAGTATTAAATTCTGATGGTTCTGGTTGATACATTAGTCTCATTGAGGAGATTGATGGGTGCATTTTGCTGTTTTTATCCTTGTATTTGTATTGATGGGAGCTTTTTATTTTTCGGTTTGATTCTGCAGGATACTGACTTTAAGCTTGAACTCAACATTGTTAGTGACATCATCTGTTACCTGGAATGACCATGCTCAAAAACAGACAAAATGCTGTAATACCTATGTTTTATGTTAGTACACATTGAAAGTCAACCGTTTTCATATTAGTTTCAGTGTATTATAACCCTGGTGCTTCTCCATTAATGTGACACTTGTGCCGTGTTTAAAGTGGCACATAAATATGACTATGTCCCAACATAGTAAGATTGCTGTTGTGACTTTTTCGGACAAGTTCACTAAGAGAAATGAACAGAAAGACACTGATATAGCTTCCCAATAGAATAGTTGGTGAGGTTGTTAATTAATGCAGTAATACTTCACATGTTAAAGTGTGTAATCATTTGCCGTCTCTCTCCCTGCAGACTGCTCATTAAACTACCCCTTGGGGAAGCATGTGATCCATGAGGTCTCCAACGTTTCCTTCAGCCATCTGGCCTGTGAGGATCAGGCTGCCGTTGTCGTCCACTGGTCTGCGAGTCCACTAGGTACTTGTCTGGATACATGCTTGTTCAGAGAGAGAAGAGAGGAAAGTAAAACCTTCAGAGTGCTGAAATCCATAAGATTATCCAGCTCTGTGAGTGTGTGTCCCTTTGATCAGGCCCACAGAGAGAGAGAGAGAGAGAGAGGATCACATCTCGCACAACAATACCACGATTTTACCATGAAGGAATGTGTGTCGGTGTGAGTGCTCAGTGTAAGGTGACCCACTATCTCTCTCTCGTAGTGACAATAAAGACTCTTGTTTTCTCAGAGGGAGACAAAAATCCTCCAGAAATGATCTGTGTCAAGTCACAAGTTGGTAAAGCTTCTCATAGTCCCCCAGCAGTTTCCTGCTGCAGCTACAGGTTAAGAGGTTTGGTTTGTCATACAGCTCATGATGTCGGTGTGTAAGTATTAAAACTTTTGCCAGGTGAATGAAAGTTAAGGGTGGCGTGCAGTTTTAGTGGAGTTTTAGTTGTGATCTAAGCCACGGCCATATAAAGAAAACTGAAGTCTAATTATCATTTAATTGGTCTGATTGTTGTTGGTGGAGTAAAATGGTGCTGAAGGTCCCGCAAATATTTAACACCTCTGATTTTGAAGCCCAATTAAAGCAATAATAAATATGTATACACCACAGGAACAATGTGTTATAAAAGTGTATAAAATTGTGTTTCGACAGCTTAAAAAAAAAAAAAACCAGCGGAGAGCAGCCGAGCACAGAACACACCACAGAAATGTTGGTGGGGGTACTGTTAACTCCAAACATGATCAGGTGTAAGCACGTGAACAAGTACAACTGAGGCTGGTGGAAACTGAAGCACATAGTTCGTTTATCAATTAACTCAACTTGATTCAAGTAATTTTTTAGCCAGAAGTGACAAACCATTGCTTGTACAAAGGCTAATCAATGTACTACTCCCCTTCTTTTCTCTGTATTTTTAAATTGAATATTTTGACACTTGATGCCAAAAAGAGAATACAAACCAACCAATACCATAAATTCTTTAAGTTAATCTAATACAAGAGTTCAACCACTTGTACAGTCTGTGCAAGTAAAACTGTAAAACTGAAGGGGAAGACAAAAACAAACCTGCCGTCACCCTGTAGAAAAACCGGTTTTACTGCTGCCCTCCCTCTGCTGTCTCTCTTCACTTCTCACAGAGATTATAGGGAAAATATGTCCTGTGGATGTAAAGGTGTAATTACAGGACAGATGTGTTTTCAAAGAGCAGAGCGGAGGAAGGTGTGGTGGCGAAGAAGGGAACAAGCAGAATTAAGAAAGAAAACTGAAACTGATATGTCTCATATGAATATATGAAAAGAAACAAGTTAGGGAGAGCAGAGATTAGGGGAATGTGGAAAGAAATAGAAGAAATTAGGAAAGTGAGAAGGAAGACAACAAAAGGAGAGGAAGAAAGCCGGTGGAAATAAGAGGGAAAAATAGACCTCAGAGAAAGAAACAAGAACAGCAGATAAAGGAGAGAAATGTAGAGTGAAACAAGTAGGAAAGTGAAGAGGACATGAAGAAAGAAGAAAAAGGGGAGGGGGAGAAGGGAAGAGTAAGTGGGACAAAGCAAAATAATCAGAGAAGAGAAATTGAGAGATTAAGATGAAGAAATGTAATGGTGAGAGGGAGGATGAAAATTAGGAAACGGAGTGGAAGAAAAAAACTGAACTGTCTGTTGTCTCTGCAGGAATTGAACACATTAAAGGCTTCAGAGTTTATCTGGAGGACAAGAATCCTGAAGGGAAGCAGTGTCAGCATCTCATCCTCAAAGAACCACGACAACTCAACTTCTCCTACAGGAACACGGTAGGGCCAAAATTAACAGCAGCTCAGTTTGAGCAGCTGCTGCATCTTCGTACGGATTCACTGTCCTGAAGAAACATGGTGCTTCTCATCTGGTTTGCCAAAGGTGTTTTGAGATAGGTAGCGGCCGGTGCAATGCAACGTTAAAAATCCCATCCATTTCCATGTCTTTGCTCAGCTCAAGGTGCAGCCACCAGTACTACCTGCTAGTCACATCCTGTGTTATTTTTTTATTAGGTTTGCACGTTTGCTTTCTCCCCCCCACTGTTGCGCCCAACCTCTGCAGCAAGCGCAGCGCAAACCAATCTGAAAACACCTTAATGTTAATCCTCTGACCTTAAGATTCTTCTCTTCACATGGCTTTTACAGTAACTCTAAACACACCGTTGCTTATTGTTTCCTTCCCGCAGCTTTAACCACAAAGACCTGGAACAAAATTCCATTTTCTACTGTTTAACGATGTTGTTATTGTTTTCCTCACACAGAAGCTGAGCAGCCAGCCGTTCAGCGGTTTAACGTTCGACACTGACTACATGGTTCGTGTTGTTCCTTTCCCGATGCTGATGAACGAGAGCTTCTTCCCTCCATCCTTCCTCAGGACTAACTGTGAGTCCAGTACAGCGTTCTGTGATATCAGCTCAAATCTGACAGCTCTGTGCAGGCAGGTCTGCAAAAAAGCAGAAAGTTGGTCCTCACCTTTGTGAGATACTTTGCTGATCTCATCAATAAGCTGTCAAAGTCCACCTGAAAATGGTCGGGGTACAGCTGCAGCTCCTGAATGATGCTAAACACACCCAGTTCCTGCCATTGTTTTAGGGTTTCATGGACCTACACCCTCTTTTTTTGCCGTGCCTCCTTCTCCTCAGAATAAAGCCAGGGCTGTTCAATGATTTATTATAGCCCTCTTTGAAATAAACCAGCCACCGCTACTACCTGCTAATCACTTCCTGTAATTTTTTGCATTCTCTAGTAACTGACTCGTCGATTTGCATGTTGCATGTCGATTTGCTTTGAGGCATCGCAACAGTGGTGTAGAGTAGAAGTAGAAGCAGAGTTTTGTGTCTGGCTTTTTCTGTATTTTCTGTGGGTGTTTGTGCTTTTTACCATGGGAAAAGAGGATATGTTCTTAAAGTAGCACTAAACAAACAGAAATGAATCTAATATTTGCAGTTTTTTTGCTAAAACTGTATTAGTTCTCGTAATGAATTAGTTTGTATATTTGACACACATTGACCAGCAGAAGGACAACTCTCTCCTTTTACACATTGCAGCACAGCAGAGGAGATGTGCTAGGAGAAGAAAGCAGCACTGGGTGGATTCAGTCGACCAGCTACACACATAACAAGGGGACTTTTAAGCTTTTAGTATTTATTATGAAAATTAACCATATCCCCTATCAGTTGCATGTCTTTACCCCCTTCATCTCATCTGCTTTGTGCTGCTTGACGCAGCTTCCCCACAAAAATAGACTTGGTGTGTATTTATAGCGGAGCAGAGAGCAGCGTGTAAGCTGCTGCTATGACGCTACTAAGACGCGCCGCGACACTAAGTAGAAATTGTCCCACAGAGTAGAGTGGCTGCTCTTAGCTATGGCTGTTGGGCCACTGCCGTTTCATACCCTTCACCATCCAACTACTTTTAAAAAAAGTGGACATCAGAAAACGAAGGTGTCCTGAAATTAATCGAAGTCATTGCTAAATAATTAAAGGAGTTTAAGACAGGCTTTTTCTTTTAAGTATACCTTTATCTCTATAGGTCTGTCGGAGAAAATACTCATAGACATCCTGTGAAACAAGGTCACACAAGTACAAACGCTTACCCAGAGAAAAATAAGAATGATGTGCTGAGCTGGCAGTGTGAGGAAGCCTCGATATAATCATAGCATCAGGTTTGAGGTCTGCCTTTAATGTACAGTCAGCACAACCCTGTTAAATGTTGATTGTATTGCTAACTATCTTGTTTGCTAACAAGCTAAAACAGACAGCATACAGACAGCTTTAAAGTGATTAGAAGGTTGGAAAGCGTCTTTCTTTTTGTGCTAAGCTCACCTCCGCGTTGGCACACACATATAAAATCCACACCATTCTGGGAAGACGGGAAACAAGTAAAATATTCCAAAATGTGAAGTTGTTTCCCTTCAAACATGTCAGATAATTTGAAATGAAGACTTCAACACGAGAACAATCAGATAAACTGACCCAACGTCTCTGTGTGTTTTTCTTTCAGCGTGTGAAGTCCTCCTGGGATCAGACAACCTGGTTTGCAAACCATGTAAGTTCCTCAGCGTTGTCGTCATAACCAGAGCCACATGTAAACAGAGTTAGTTCAGCTGCTGCTTACACAAAAACATTTTAGATTAAATGGTATGTCTGTGTTCTTGAGGCAGTTGCACCGCCTCAGAAAAAACAGCTTCTTACTGAAATATAATGACTAAAAAACTTTCTGGTAATTGGCACATTTAAGTATTGATTAATACATTTTTGATTTTTGTGTTTATTTGCATCATTTAAGTCCATGAGATCTGACTGTGTCTGTTTGTTCAGTCTGGAAGCCGAAAACACTCAACGTGTCTCAGCTGGGGGCGAACCTCCATGTGGTGTTCGACCAGGCTCCGACCACCTTCGGCTTCCAGTTCTACTACCTGTACTACAAACTGCGGCAGGACGGACCCTTCAGACTGCAGCGCTGCAAACCAGTAAGACCATATTTAAGTATCGGGCAGATATGGTTTTGTGTCACTCTGTGTATCACACATTCATACTACACACTCTGCTCTGCCTCTGCTTACTACTGAGGTGATGTACTCCAGGAAACATAGTGGTGTGAGATTAAGCGTTTAAGTGTTTACCTTCTTGACTGTACGAGTACTTACATTTGAGTACTTGCCGATACTGAGTACTGATACGAGTATTTTTTTTATGAAAATGTTTTTATTTTATATAATTACAACACTGTAATCAGATGATTTCTGGTGACTATTGCTCACATCCAAAAATTATTATTAACAACCAATGCAATAAAGTAATTTAGAGCTTCTGTTATTTGCAGGTTGTCTCTGGACATTCTCTCTAATTTCTCCACCTTTGATTAGTATTTGAAGCTGCTGTCTCCCACTGATGGCATTAGCAAAGTTATTGTAATGTGCTAATTATGCTAACAGTTAGTTAGATATATATCTTTTTCCACCGGGCTCGGCTTTGAGACGTGTGTATTCTGTATTCTTCCAAGTGCCATTCTCCACCGAGAGCGCGTTTCTGCCAACTTCTAGATTTCGGTATTCAGTGTGGATATTTGTGCTTTTTACCATGAGAAAATTTTATTTTGAAAATTAAAGGGATCCTATATCAGTCACATATCTTTACTTCCTGTTTGTCTCATCTGCTGTGTGCTGCTTGATGTGGTTTGACGTAAAGTGGCATCGGCTGCAGCATCTGAGAAGTTTTACAAGTACAAGTACGGTACTGGTATCGGTATTGGGACATCCCTAGTTTTTTCTTACATTAAGTAATTATTTTTGTAGCTGTATTGCTTTAAGCAAACTGTTTTGTATTAAGTGTTGTCCATCCACATCAAAACATGGAGAAGACTGATATCATCACCTTCTCCTGGGTACATCTGACTGTCTGCTTCACATATTGTAAAGTCCTCTGGGATGACTTGTTGCGATTTTGCACTATGTAAATAAATATAATTGACACTGAATTGTTGCACTCATGGTCAGATTAAAGGTTTGTTCAGTCATACGCAGCCACAGTCCAGATTGTGCTGTCAACCAAGAGGCTTCAGATGCTGTAACACTGTCTGTCATGCATTGTTTAATCCATACGTAGGCCTTTATGATGCTAACTATCCAAAAGTTTTTTTACTTGACTTAGCAAGCCTTTTGAGCTCTTCTTCAGCTGATGTTGTTTCACTTTTTGTTGTTTCATTTATTAATTGGCCAAATTGTGCATGGGATGAGCAACATGTCCTGGAACAGTGATCCCACCTGGTGGTCAATGTGCAGGAGGAGCATGGGATCGAATCACCAATCCTGTAATCAGTGAAGGAGGTTTATGTTTTGGGGTAGAAGCTGTTGCTCATTTGTCAAAAAGAACATTATGACTGATTTCACAAACCATTAATTTGTCAGTATAATGTAAATTGAAATAATTAATTTGATGTCAGCATCACCAGCACTTACATTTGGTGTGTTTTTTACTTGAGTTTGTCAAATTCTTAACAAGTTTACCGTTTACAGGACACGAACCAGCCCAGAACTACGTGCATCCTCCAGGATGTCACTCCAGGGACCTACGTTATAGAGGTACATAAATTAATCACAGGGCTGAGCAACATAAATAGAACATACTGTGATCACCAGGCAAGTTTTAATTTTATGCGTTCATATAGCTAATTTCTTTCCTTCTTTACTTTACTGCTGCTGTGTGCCAGTTGAGAGACGACACTAACACGACCAGGAGACAGATTCAGTACCACGTCAGCCAAGGTGAGACACCTCCACACACTAAAGCACAATAATCTGCATCTTATTTTTTGATTATTGATAAGTTTAATGATTATTGGTCTGTTAAATGTCTAGATTGTGGGAGAAATGCTCATTTTCAGTTTGTCCAAGCAACATGTCTGATATCAACTAAAGGATTTTTCATTTTGTCTCTTAAACTATGTGAATCAAAATGCACATTCATAATAATAATAATGTTTTCACTTTGTCATTACTAGTTAGTGACAGGTCAAAAATGACAGTATGATTTCAAAATAACTTCACACAGCAAAGAAAGTGGAGGGGGTGTGAATACTTGTGGCTGTCACATTCATATTAGTTACAGTGTTGTTAAAAGGACTGTTGGTCTTACTCTGTTGACTGATGCTGGGTGTGTTTGCTTCGTTCTCCAGTTCACTCCCCATGGGCGGGACCTATACGTGCCATGGCCATCACAGTGCCTCTGGTCATTATGTCTGCCTTCGCCACTCTCTTCACTGTCATGTGTCGGAATAAACAGCAAGGTGAGATCACTAATAGTTGGAGATAGATTTAGTTTTACTTTACTACAAATCTGTAGCCATCTGTAAGCTCAAGAGAAATTCACTGTATAATGTTTAGTACTGTGCAAAGGTTTTAGGCACAGTAAAGATGCTTTCACACAGTTTTACAAGGCGCTTGGTAGGTAAGTTGTTCTAGTATCTTGGAGAACTTGCCACAGTTATTCTGTAGATTTAGATCAGGGCTTTGTGGGCCGACACCATCTATTACAGGACTTCTCGTTCTTATTGTTTGAAAAGACAACTCATCTGTATGTCTATTATCGTTTCCCAGAATTAATTTGTGGCTGAAGATACTCCCCTCTTGTGCTACTGCACGATGGATAATATTCAAAAAGCACAGTGTTGAAGGATGCTCAGCTGTTTCAGACGTTAGACAGATGCAGCATCATTCTGAAACTTTAGCCCTTCTTTTCCGTTTGTGCCTTCTCATGTTAGAAAACATCTACAGCCATCTGGACGAGGAGAGCAGTGACTCGTCCAATCACAGCGCAGCTTTGAATACGGAGCGGCCGTGGCCCCGACCCAAAGTCTTCATTTGTTACTCCAACCGGGACTGTCCCAAACACACCAGTGTTATACAGAGCTTCGCCTACTTTCTACAGGACTTCTGCAACTGTGAGGTGAGACGCACAAACATACAGGTGATGGCTCGAAGATAAAGAGGAAAAACATATTCAAAAACAAAAAGTTAAAATTTAAATTAAAACACTGGAGTTAAGCCATTTGAATTAAATCCACATTCACTCCTGTTCAGGTGGTGCTGGACTTATGGGAACACCTGGAGATGTGCAGAGAGGGTCAAATGTCGTGGCTGAGCAGACAGCTGGACGAAGCCGACTTCATCATCACAGTCTGTTCCAAAGGCCTACGGTAGGCCATGCTTACTCCAGCTGCAGTTCATCCAGTGGCCACTAGATGCTGCTAAAACACTTTAACTGAATTGTTTTGAGTGCCTCTAAAGTTCTGCTTGTCTGTGCCAAGTGTTTGTTGTACCTTCATTCTTTTATTCTGTCCTTATTTGCATCCTCTTTTTCTCACTGCCTTCCATTTTCTTCTATCCTTCCCTCAAACAGACTCTTCTTTTATTCCTCAGTGTTTTTCTACATTCCCTCCTCATTTTGTCCTCTGCCTTTATTTTCTATTCAAATTTATTTTTTCTCACTGAGAACTATCAAACTGATGATTGAACTGAAAATATGCAGTGTAGCAGTGTTTTTACAACAGAACATGCAGGGCAAAGGCTGCAGACGCTCCCCACTCTACTACTTTCAGCAGAGAGGAGCAGCTAAATGAAACGGGAGATCATTGCTCTGCCTAAAGTCTGACTAAAGCTAAAACCAACACAGAGTGCCCCATAGATATCCAAATACTTCACTTTTCACTATGTACCATGCTTCTATGATAAGCCCAAGGTAGAGGAGAAATCGGATTACTCATCAGTTCCAGTAACCCAGTTTCTTAAGTATTTATGTGCCCTGATTACTTGAGATAACCTGGTTTCTCTGAGTAACCTGCTTACTTAACTGCATGGAAACACAGTCTTTGTTCTCCAGCTTTCTACTGTTTCTACTTGAAAACCCAGTGACTGTAGTAGATGTTTTCTTATCATTGTGAAGTGAAGAAGCTGCCTGAAACATGTATAAAACATGAAGTTGTTGAACCAGCCCTGTCATTTTACTACTTCATATTGTGTTGTTTGTTTCTATCCTAACGAGCTCGGTTCTCTTTCTGCAGCTACTACGTGGAGAAGAAAAACCGAAAAGGGAAGGCGCCCGTCAGCCGACGTAGCAACTCGCAGAGTGGTGGAGATCTGTTTATTGTCGGTGTGGCTATGATTGCTGAGAAGCTGCGATTGGCAAAGCAGACCGAGGAGGGCGAGGCTCAGGAGCTGAACCGTTACATGACGGTTTACTTTGACTATTCAACAGAAAATGACATCCCCACCATGCTGAGTCTGGGTCCCAGGTAACTTCAGCATTAAATCAACTTTTATTCGTATAAATCAAGTCGAGGAACAGTAAAAATATGAGATACTAAAATTTATTTCTTGTGCTTAGGTTTAAGTTGATGGACCAGCTGCCTCAGCTCTTCAGTCGTCTTCACTCCAGTTTGGCCGACCGCGAGCAGCAGCCTGTCAATGTCTCCAGGAGGAACTACTTCAGAAGTAAGTCTGGACGTTCGCTCTACGTTTCCATCTGCAACATGCACCAGCACATCAACCAGAACCCCGACTGGTTCGAGAAGCAGTTGGCTCCTGCAGCAAGTTCCTCAGCCTCCTCCAGCTTTTCCTCAGAACATCCTCCTCTCCATGCCGTCCGGTCTCCAAGCCCTCCTCCGAAGCCTCCCCGCTCCTCCACCTCGTCTCAGTCCGAGCAGAGGTGTGAGTCCAATTTGGTGTTAAATAAGGTGCTGGTCAGGACGCCGTCGCTTCACGGAGGAGATGGAGAGACGAGACGAAATGTGCTCCTGCTGACCCCTGGCTCCAGTCCAAGCCTCCTCCATTGCTCCAGCCATAGTCCCTGTCCCAGTCCTGGTCTCTGTCCCAATCCAGACGTACCACACTGCTCTATGTCCATGCTGGGACCCACTTCAAGGTAACCTAATTGTAATACCTGACTATTTTTACTATTGTTTTTAATGATAAAAAAAAATTAGTCTTTTTTTTTTTTTTTTTGTGGATTGTATTTTGGTCTTTAAAGAATTTAATTCAAGCATCTTGACTCCAGTGTAAGAAATGAATGTCCAGTATAATCAGTGTAGATCAGACTCTACATCAGGTAACGTGAGGCCACATGTTTGTCTGACTGCTGCTGCTGTTTTTCTGCTCCGTCAGGGCCAACGCTGGAATGTCTGGACTCTTACCTGAAGAACCCTCCTCCTCTGCCTCCGCTCCCTCCATCCTCCAGGGCGGGGAATTCTCCTCTGTCCCCACCCAGACAGAACAAGGCCATTCATCCCTTCCAGACGTGCCGCCTCCCCGGGACTCTGGTATCTACGATTCGTCCGTCCCCTCCTCTGAACTTTCCATTCCCCTAATGGAGGGACTGTCACATGACCAGGCTGACTCGTCCTCACTGGCTGAAAGTGAATCATCTTCTTCTGGGCTGGGTGAGTCACGACCGTTTGGCATGTAGAAAAACTTTTTTTGAAACTCACCTAGTTTTTTTTTGGTTTTTTTAGGGATGCACTTATTTATCATCAATACATCAGTAAAAATAAGACAAAAACAAAAGCAATATAGGTTACAGGGGGCTGAGGTCAAGAAGGTGCAGGAGTTTAAGTATTTGGGGTCAACAGTCCAGTGCGGTGGGGAGTGTAGAAAAAACATTAGGCGAGTGCAGGCGGGTTGAAGTGGGTGGAGAAAAGTGTCAGGAGTGTTGTGTGACAGAAGAGTGTCAACAAGAATCAAATGAAAGGTGTACAAGACATTAGTGAGACCAACTATGCTGTATGGGTTAGAGACCGAGCAGTGAGGAAAAGAAAAGAAGCAGAGGCGAAGATGTTGAGGTTCTCTTTAGGAGTGACGAGAATGGACAGGATTCATCAGAGGAGAGATAGTGGTTTACCGGTAGAAGGATGCTGGATATGGAGCTGCCAGGCAGGAGGGCAGGAGGAAGGCCAAAGAGGAGATATATGGACATGAAGTTAGCTGGTGTGAGAGTAGAGAATGTCCAGGATAGAGTTGGCAGGAGCGGCTGAAAGTAGAAGAATTGACCTTCAGCTAGGTTCTTATTTTAAACACCATTGTTGTCATCAGCCCAGGTTTTCTTTTAAATTGAAATATTTGTACAGTTATTATATGTTACAATTACATTCTAATTTAAATTTGTCCCACGTGGCTCATATGACAATTAAAGTTCTATTCACCGTGTCTCTTCCAGGAGACGAGGAGCCGCCTGCGTTCACGTCACTCCGGTGCAGCGCTGCCACAGTTTGCAAAGCCGAACTGCACCACCATCACCGCCCGGAGCACAGCGACGAACTCTCCCCTGTAGCATCACTGTAGTGGACGCCAAATAAAAGAGGACCGACCCTGTGGTGTCATCACGGGCTCACATATGTATCGGCTTGGACCAGAACTAAAGGACGCCGGACTGGAAGTGGTTCACCTCTGGAAGTGACAGAGTCAGTCCAAGTAACTAGGGTAACCACTGAGGGCTAGAATAACCGCTGTGTGTGTATAACACTAGTTCCTAGTAACTAGGGTACTTTGTTTATCCCACTAGTCGTCCTGTCGGGAGGATTTTTAATGGACTAGACCTCCAGATGTTGGTGACTGGACCAGTTCAAGCCAAAGACTGAGTTACGATTGACTGGTAGACGACTCGTGTATTATTTGACAGCACGATGTTGACACAGGCACAGAAACACAGGATACAGCACCACAAACCTGGTGAATGCATCGACACCTTACCGACACCAATAAACGCCACAAATCTGCAGAGGATGTTTTCTGTTACTGGCAACATTTATCAGTGAGTGTTGTCCTGTTTGCCACTTAGCAGAGCATTTTATCGACATTCATTCTTAGTGAGTTTATGTTTTGATGTTCAGATTTCTTCCAAATATTTGTTTGACAATGATTCACCATCGAAGCTGCAAGCAACACGATGACCACTGCCACTCATCAATACACCTGTAATGTGGTGGAAAAGTAGTGCGAACTGAAATGTAGTTTTGAGTTTTCTCAGCATTTTTCAAAATAATGTTGCGTTTATTTTTATGCATGTGCTTTTTTAGTTGAACATTGTTGCAGGGGGCAACAAAGAGTTGACCGTCATGAACTAAACCACTTGCACAAAACTCATTTTTTAAGCCTGATCCTGTCGGGACGAAAATTACACAGATGCAAAATTATGTTTTGCTAAATTTTACTTGATGACTAACTTCTAGTGCACCCAGTATCTCGTAATTGTGCGTTAGTAATTATTCTTACTGCTTATTTAAATTATTCCACATTTTTAATAAACATTATGTCCATCACTTATTTTTTCATTGTGTTCTGTGTTGTATAGTTTTTATTTCCTGACTCAAAGTTGCTGCTGGAGGCAGACTGATGACTTTTTCATCTGCAGGTTTGACTTGTAAGGGAATTTTTGGCATTTCCTACGTGTACATTTTCTTGTCTGGAAATGTTTGTTCTTAAATTTTGTATAGTTGGACTGTTTTTTTTTTACTATTCTTACTATATTTTCTTTTTTAGAATTGTACAGTTTTATAATACCTTAATGTAGAAATTAAAAAATTCCTTTTAATAAATGTTTTCATGTTTATATTCAGTATCTGGCTGCTTATGATGGACAAAAACAATCTCAAAAATAAAATAAAAAAATATGGAAAATAAATATTATCTGGCAGAAAGCTTGACTAAAGCATATTTGTTTTATTCTATAAGTTACAAAGTGAAATCAAAAGTAGTTTATTAGGTAACTAGTACAGCGAAAATTCTTGAGGAAATATTACAAGTATTTAAATTGCTTTACGACGGGGACTCTCACATGTTTGGAGCTGGCCAACAAGTTTTAGTTTCTTACACTTAAATACAAACACAGACTTCACTGACGGAAAAACCAGCAGACAGCTCTTTAGTGTGTGAGCTGTGAAGCGTCAATGCTTAAAACAACACAAGCCTCTAAAAATCACAGACAGAGGCTCTAAGGCACAGAGAGTCTGCCTTCAAAATAAAAGCATGATCATTGTCACTTGCGAAAGGACAAACAGGATTATTCTAAACATGTAATAATCTGCTTTAGTTCTTCCTTTACTGATTTTGGATTATTGACCAACAGAGTACAAATAAAATGTTTGCTGCGATCATGTGCACCTGCTAGAGATAAAATACCAAACATGAAACTGACCAGTGATTTTTGTCTGATCGGGCTGTGAAGGATGTTATAAATAAAACTAAATAAGTACATTTCTCTTTGATTTGTTAAGCTTATCCTGCATCCAAGCTAAATATCACTGACAGATTATGAGACCATGAGCACCTGGAACCCCACAAAAGACCCACAAATCATTGATTGCGTATTGATGCTGATGATGACGCTGTCACTTTGTATCCTAACACTCATAACACTATATGTAGTTATTTCAGTTAATTTCCTTTGTGGTACTTTTGTAGTAGCTGTTTGTACTTGTTTTGTCTAGTTTTAGATAGTTAGTGTCTTTTAGTTGTTGCATATCTTTGTTTATTATTATGTGTCTTTTGGTTGTTTTGGTGTAGTTGGGTACAGTTTTGAGGCACTTTACCAGAATATTTCCATTTCATGTTAGTGTTTCGTTTATTTGACTATATTTATTATACGAATTTAGTAGCTACTTTTAAAATTTAATTAAATACTTATTTATCTTTTATGAATTAGCACTACATGCAGTGGCATTGCCTGTTCTTTGATTCTTTTTCATTAAAAAAACCACATACATTTACCTAAATTCATTCATTCATTCATTCATCTTCTATACCGCTTAGTCCCCGCAGGGGTCACGGGTGTGCTGGAGCCTATCCCAGCCAGCTAACGGGCGAGAGGCGGGGTACACCCTGGACAGGTCGCCAGTCTATCGCAGGGCCACATATAGACAAACAACCATTCACACTCTCACTCACACCTACGGGCAATTTAGAGTCCCCAGTTAACCTAAGCATGTCTTTGGACTGTGGGAGGAAGCCGGAGTACCCGGAGAGAACCCACGCGAACACGGGTAGAAC
>OMLM01009115.1:0-35300 GCA_900302695.1 Helostoma temminkii | reverse complement strand
TCTCAGAACCAGTCTCACAGACACAGCTTGAAATATTAAAACCTTGTGCTAACGCATTCCTAGGAAGCCCTCTACTGTAACTAAGCACACTGGACTGAACGAATCTGATGCCTCAGCCGAGAGCGAAAATGAAGGTGCTGCTTCTGACAATCCCTCAGAGGCTACCACGGGCAGCACATCTAAGGGTATGAACTACAGATGTATTTGTTCATCTTCATCATGATATTGCTGATAATAAGTAGGAAGTGGATTTTGGAAAATGTTTGTGATGTTTATTTCCTTAGGGACTTTAGTGATGAGACCAGCTGGGAATGAAAATAAAGGTGCCATGAAGCTCAGAGTGGATTTCAAACAGAAACATACAGGTGATTTCACAACATTATTAGTAAGCTATATATGTTTGGTATGTTGACAGAGCAAATGGTGAAAAATGATGAAATGATTTGTTTACTGTGTGACTATTGTTGCCTTGTGGTGCCTTCATCACAGATGATACCCTGCAGAAGAAAGTAAGCTGCACCGCTTGTGGAAAACAAGTAAACCAGTTTCAGCGCAACTCGGTTTACGAACATCCGGCACTAAAAGTCCTTATTTGCAAGGT
This sequence comes from Helostoma temminkii, assembly GCA_900302695.1. Taxonomy (NCBI): domain Eukaryota; kingdom Metazoa; phylum Chordata; class Actinopteri; order Anabantiformes; family Helostomatidae; genus Helostoma; species Helostoma temminkii. Next base: position 34,699 of record OMLM01009115.1, on the reverse strand, counting down.
GGGAAAGTACAAATGTTATTACACCTGAATTATTAGCAGTCAGAGTAAATTTCCACTCTAATGTTTACCAGTTGTTTCCTTCTTGGTTTAGTAATCGCAGTATTTCCTCTTCCCTTAGTCATGCTACAAGTATTACACTAGTGATGACATCAGCAGAGACTCTGATGGGATGGATGAGCAGTGCAGGTAGGAAAGTTTACAAGACCAACAATACAACATCGCTGACCCAGAAATAGCACACCCAGTATTCTTTGACATGTTCTAAGTGTATGATATGGGTTTTATTGCTCCTTTGAGAGAATGTACGTTTATTGGAAACGTGTTTAAGATTATTCTAGTCATTGCTTTGTTTCTTTCAAGTCAGTCTTCCATAGATTTTTTTGTTTCAGGCAGATTTTGGCTCAGTCTTTACCCACATGCCAGTAATTTTTGATGCATTACTACCTGTGTTATTGATTATGATTAAGACCTTGTTTGCTATATGCCCTAAAATTTGTTGAACTTTTCTTTCCCCAGATGGTGTGCTGAAGGAGGCAAGCTCATTTGCTGTGACTATTGCAACAATGCCTTCTGTAAGAAGTGCATTCTGCGCAACCTGGGCAGGAAGGAGCTGTCAGCTATTACTGATGAAAACTCAAAGTGGCATTGCTATGTCTGCAGGTCAGAGCCCCTCCAGGACCTGGTTTCCAAATGCCATTGTATCATGGAAAAACAAGAACTTGTGCAACTCAAGCAGCGAAAGACAGATAAAACAGAGGAACGTGAGAGCAAGAAACCCACTAACAAATCAGTCAAAAAGCACAAACCGGTTGTCAATGGAAAAGAACACATTGAAGGCTCAGGGACCATGACGTTTTCCTACAAAAAACTACAGGTACCCAAAGAACTTATAAAGAAAGCAAAAAAGCTTGTTGAAACCACAACTGGCCTCAACAACACGTTCATCCAGTTCATCCAGCAGGCATCTGAGGAGCAGGGAGATAGATCTATCAGGTATCGGCACTTAAAAGCCTTTAAGGCTGTGCTTGCCGATTTGAAAAAAGCCCACAATGCTCTGGAACTGGCTTTGGACCCTGAGTTCAGAAACATGGAGATGCAGAATGGTAAAGAAGGGCAGCATGTTTCAAGAAAGACCACTGATGCTGTGGCATCTGTAGAAAATGATCATGTTGATAATGTGGCAGTTGCAGATAAGAAGGCTGATGCAAGTGAGGAGCTGGAGAAGGAGCAGCATAATGAACAGGAGGTGGACAACAATCAGGGTTCAGATGACACTGAAATGAAAGATAACCAAACAGAAATTGATGTAACCAAAAAGACAATTAAAACTGAAGTCTGTGATGATGGGCTAGTGTCAGCTGGTGAAATGTCCCTAGATCAAGACATTATGTCTGTACCAACTTCGGTTCCTGAAGAGCTTTTTCAGATGGTGGAGAGTCTTGCAGATTCCACCATGCTCTCGCAAGCTGACGGTAAATCAGTCACAGACACTGATACAGAGTCAAATGGAAACTCAGCAGACGCCCTACACCCCCAGCCTAAGGTGAAGAATCTCATAGTGAAACTGACTCCTGTGCCCGTTGTTACAACATGTGGCTCGCGATCCTCCAGGGGCAGTGTCAGAGAAAAAGATGCAGAGCTGCCAAAAAAGTGTGAAGAAGAATGTGATGAGGATAACAATGCTGATGCAGTAGATGGGACAAACAGCCCACCACCCAGCCGTCGCTCCAGTAGAGTGAAGACCACCCCCTTGAGGAAGCAGACTGAGAATAAGAGTGAGGTAGAGACCTCTGAATCAGAGTCAGAAGAAGATGGTAAGAACAAGGCCAAATTCTCAAAGAAATCCAGTAACCCCAAAAAAGAGGATGCGAAACATACCAAAGCTTCTGAGAAAAAGACAGTGGACTCTGACTCTGATGAAGTTCCTCACATTCTGCTAGAGAAAGCTGCAGAAGGACACAGCACAGATGAGGAACAGGAAAACACCAGTGCAAAAAAGCGTTTATTCAAACTAAATAACACATCCACACAGGATACAGACAAGGCATCCAAACGTAAAAGGCAGTCTGAAACCTCTGATTCAGATTTAGAGAGCAAAAGTAAAAAGACGTCCAAGAAGAAGAGGCATAATGGCTCTGACTCCTCCAACTCTGACTCTGAACAGGAGAAGGAGACAAAGAGTAAAATGGGCACAGCTAAGAGGAGATCTAGCCGTGTGAAGAAACAAGATGACTCAAAAGAGAAAGACCAAAGCTCACCTGAGACGAAGGCGACTGAATCCAAACGGTCTTACGAAAGGAAGCGCAAAGGAAGGTGCTCCAAAGCAGCTGCAAAGCTGGATTCATCCTCCAGTGAGGAGGAGGAGGAGGAACAGGCTGAAGGTGGCTCTGGAGAGGACAGTGATGAGCAAAAGATCAAACCCATTGTGGAGGATAGTGTGGTGGGAGGCAGTGGACCTTTTCATCAATCTTCAGGTAATTTAATCTAGAAGAGCAGAGTGTTGGTTGGTGCTCAGCTTCTGGCTACCTGGGAAATGGGGAGTTTGAAACTACGCTTATTTGCCTTTTTTGCTGACAGTTAAATTAGATAATTGATACCTATACATATCTGTATGGTAAATGAGTGGCTGGAGCATTGGGCAATTAGCATATAGAGTGGAAACGGGGGTAACATAATCCACCTACCTGCAGCTCTTCAGCATGCTCATGAATGAGTTGTATCCAATTTGTGTAGAAAAATGTAACTAATGTAAAAAGCGACATGCTTGAGTCCTGTCAGGAAAGACAGGGCATTTCCAAAATGTCAAAATAATTGTTAAATGACTTACTACTCAACACGTGTGTTGTCGTTTTGCAGGAGATGAAGTTGATGATAAAGAGGAAGTCTCTCAGATTTGTGAAGAAGGAGATGATGACGACCCCGAAAACAGGTACTTGAATAACAATAAATTCTAGATACTCTCAAAGGAATAAAGACATTCAGTCAGCTGCTGTACATTTTTACTGCCTACCGCTAAGTAAATATTTAAATAAAGAATGAAGTGTTTGCGCTTCAACATTAAAACATTTTTCCTATCAAAAATAATTTTTCTATATGTATTTTATCTTTTTTCTGAAGGATTGCAAAGAAATTGCTTCTTGCCCAAATAAAATCCAACTATTCTTCTGGAGAAGAGAGCTCCTCCGATAATGAAGCAGTAGACAAGGATGAGAAGTTATCCAAGAAAGTAAAAAAAGAGGATCAAGATGACGAAGAGCCGCAAGGTAAAGTACTTAAGCTAACCATAGCTAACTGTTTTCAAATGAACCCATTTCTCCTGTGTCATGTCTGATCTGATTTTCTCCCGGAAGGCGATGACACAGAACCCTCCAGTTCAGATGTTGAAGTGAAGAAGCGTGGCCGGCGCCACAAACTGCTTCGTCATAAACTTTCACTGAGTGAGGGTGAATCGGGAGAAGAGAAGGCAAAGAGCAAAGGAGGGAAGAAGAAATCAGGGCGAAAAGGTTATTTCCAAATTATTTCTTTAAAAGAATTTGCTCTGTGTACAATGTCTAATAATGGCAAATGTTCTGAGCTCTGACATCAGCAAATTATTTTGCTGGTATTTTTTTTGTTTGTTAGTGGACAGTGATGACTCTGCAGACTCAGATTTTGAAAAGTCTGAGAGCAGCGCAGAGTCGGGGATAAGCGAGGAGGTCAGTGAGTCAGACAACGAGGGGAAGTGTCGAAAGACCAGGTGAGAATTCCAGCTCCAACCAATCTGTGGTGGTAATTTAATTCACTGCCTCTCAATATAGATTGATATGCTGCTCCAGCTTAGACATACTCTTTATTTCTGCAGAGCTGCAAAGAAGAAGGACGAGGAGAAACAGAGAAGTTACAAACAGAAGAAGAAGCGACGCAGGATTAAAGTTCAGGATTCGTCTTCCAGCAATGAGAAGGTGTTTAAAATGAAGTGCAGTTGGTAGTAATCTTGAGATATCCTAAGTTTATTTTTTACATGTCAGGATTTGCAAGTTATTGGAAATGGACCAATTACCAGTCAAGTCATGCATGACTCATAAAATGTTATTTGAACTCACCCCTGCGGTGTTCTGTGAGGCTTATTGACGGCTCAGATTAATCATAGAGTTGCTTGACTACTGATTATAGGAAGTGAAATTTTTTTACCTAAGGGCAGAAGATCAGAGGGTTGAACTTAATCTTCATTTCCACAGAGTGAAGAAGAAGAAGATGGTGCGGAGCAAGATGGGGATGGAGACGGACGGAAAGGACGCAAAAAGATTCGCAAAATCCTAAAGGATGACAAGCTGCGCACAGAGACAAGAGATGCTCTGAAAGAAGAGGAAGAGAGAAGAAAACGTATAGCTGAGAGAGAAGCATTTAGGGAGAAACTTCGCGAGGTAAAAATAAAAAAAAATTTTTTTTTCTGATACACACCAGCCATATGTGCAAATCTCTTGTGTATTGTACTTGTAATAAAACTGTGGGCACAAGTGGATGACACTGAGTTAGCTGAACAACATCCCGACCTGCTGACTTAGTATGTGAAATCAAGCTACTATAGAGCCAAGTCTCAGCTTTGCCCTTAAGTTCTGAATGTATTCCAAGGAAAAAAAAATACTGGACTCATGCTCTGGATAAGCTTGGTGTGACTCTAAAACAACAACTTAATTAACAGCTATGTTTTCACTGAGATATTTTAGTTTAGAAGGATTAGAGAGTTAGAGGATGTTGATTAAATACCTTTATTGTGCCCTGCGATGTTTCCTTGTTGGGACAATAAAGTTTGTACTGTATATGGGTTGATTTTGTAAAACAAAAAGCCAGCAGTTAGTCTCAGTATGATCTCTCCACATTAAAACTGCCCTCTAAAGAATGATTCATTTAACTTGTGAGCCTTACTGTGATAACTGGCACATCTTCTTTCATTACAAAACAATGTAATAATGCGGTGTCCAGACTAATATTTGAATTTTCTTGTCTGCTGCAGAGTTTGAAGAATTACATTTATGATAAATTTGTGTAAAAAAACACTGACACCAAAAGTTACAATCCTTGATTGACTTTTTTTTTAATGTTCCTGCCTCTGATCCTTTAGGTGATTGTGGTAGAGGAGTCTTCTCAGGTTACATGTCCCATCACAACCAAGCTGGTGCTGGATGAGGATGAAGAGACCAAGGAGCCTTTGGTACAGGTGCACAGGAACCTTGTTACAAAGCTCAAACCTCACCAGGTTGACGGTAAGGAACAAATATATCTCCTGATAACACACGTTTAACAGTAAAATTACACAAGACTGTGTCTGTAACTAATCCAGCTTCCTCTCACCATACAAAGACATGCAGTTAAGTTAATTGGTGACTCTAAATTGCCCATAAGTGTGAATGGTTGTCTGTGCCTGTGGACCTGTCCCTGGTGTACCCTGCATCTTGTCCAGTGACAGCTGGCATAGGCTCCAGCACTCCTGTGATGCTTGAGAGGAAAAGTGGTTAGGATGATGGATGAATGTGTAACCCAGACCAACGTAATGCCACTGTCTTTGTGTGTTGTTTCAGGGGTGCAGTTTATGTGGGACTGCTGCTGTGAATCTATGAAGAAGATTCAGAAGTCTTGCGGCTCTGGCTGCATCCTCGCTCACTGTATGGGTCTGGGAAAAACTCTACAGGTAAGGAGTCGAGGTTCCCCTGGCATATAAATGATGCTTTACTTGCATGTGAAAACACATGTAGTCAATTGTATGAGGCTATTTGCAGTTCACCATTGTTAGAGACGGGTTTCAGCCTAGGCAGACTTTGTCTGCTATGCCGTTTTCATTTTTTGAGATCTTAATTGTTGGTGTGATTCAAATGCAAAATTGGTTGAGGTAAACTCTATAAGGACCTGTTGTTCTCTGATTATATTGCCAAATTTGATTTTTAAAATTAATTTTAATTAAAATGTTTTAAAGGTGGTGTCCACAGAGAGGAACTTGTCTTAGGCTCCTGTCATGTGCTGGAAAATTATTTCTCAAAGAGTGGTGACAATATAAATGCACAATAATTTAAAATTGTTTACTGCTAACACTAGAGTTCCTTTGCTCAAGTTAACTTACTATCAGGTACAGTCAAACTGCAAACTGGAGCCTGGTTTTAATTTTTTAAGGTTTCAATAATCTGCCATATGTCACGTAAAGAATTTATATCTAAAATGCAAAACCCTGGTGAGTGAATCTGCATCTGTGAAGTCATCTGATGTCACACTGTTAACCCTGTTGATCTCCTTTTTGCCCTGTAGGTGGTGACATTCCTTCACACTCTGCTGCTTTGTGAAAAACTTGACTTCACTACTGCCCTTGTGGTTTGTCCCCTGAACACTGTCCTTAATTGGCTTAATGAGTTTGAGAAGTGGCAAGAAGGAATGAAGGATGATGAAAGTTTAGAGGTAATGAGCGTTCTCGTCTTCTGGCCTGATTTTTATAGATATTTGTACATTGTATTGATCCTGATGTATTTAACAGGTGACTGAGCTGGCCACAACAAAGAGGCCACAGGAGCGATCATATGCTCTCCAGAGATGGCAAGAAATGGGTGGTGTTATGATCATCGGCTATGAGATGTACCGAAACCTGACACAGGGCAGGAACATCAAGAGCAAGAAGCTCAAAGAGATCTTTCAGAAAACATTGGTAGATCCAGGTACAGTTCTGTGTAGAAGAAAATCAATCTGTATATATTTTCTATTTTGAGCTCTTCTGTTGCCTTTGTTGTCTGAAAAATTATTTCTGATATCAGTTTTTTGGCCAAAGTGTGAACAGACTTATGTGATTTAAGGCAACTTTTAAATCCTTCCAAGCTTACATTCATTACAATGTTTGTGGTTGTTGGTCTATTATACAGAATAATGGTGGTTCTAAAAATAATGAGTTGTTAAAAGCTTCCAAGTGACCTATTAAGGTAAACCTGAAAACCTGTTCACGACTGGGCAGAAGCATATGTTATCAGAAATACTAATGTCAAACAAAATATAATTCTCTGTTGTTAGATCAGTTACTACCACATATTAATGGGTCTGATTTGTGGTATTTTGCCCAAATGTGTTCTTCTACCTTGTTCTAAACTTTATTGTCTCTGTTGTTTCACTTTCACCAGGTCCAGACATAGTGATTTGTGATGAAGGTCATATCCTCAAGAATGAAGCATCTGCTGTGTCCAAAGCGATGAACTCCATCAGGACAAGGAGGAGGGTTGTGCTGACTGGAACGCCTCTGCAAAACAACCTTATTGAATGTGAGAATTTCGTGTCTTATACAGATGCTGTTATTTTGTGTTTGTGTGGTTTTGGTTGTATTGAAAGTGTGTGTGATCGTTTTTGACGTACCAGATCACTGCATGGTGAACTTCATCAAGGAAAACCTGCTTGGATCAGTTAAGGAGTTTAGGAACCGCTTCATTAACCCCATCCAGAATGGTCAGTGTGCCGATTCCACACCACACGATGTCCGGATCATGAAGAAGAGGGCTCATATTCTCTACGAGATGCTGGCTGGCTGCGTACAGGTAAATAAAAATGGCTAAAATAACTCTAATACTCATAATACAAAAAACTCATGATCTCTTTTGCCTATCATTCTTTGGCTCCTAAAGAGAGATTTATTTCTTTTTCCTACAGAGAAAGGATTACACGGCTCTCACCAAGTTTCTGCCTCCCAAACATGAATATGTGTTGTCGATAAGACTGACTCCACTCCAGTGCAAACTCTACAGATACTACCTGGAGCACTTTACAGGTGAAAACCATCATCTAATCATTTTTTGTGGCACAGGGACCAGGAATGGTGCTGCAAGGTATTTGCTTGGTTTAACTATTATAATAGTGTCGGGTGTGAGGAGTAGCAGTACCCAGAGAGGTTTATCTTAGCCCTAGACAAAACAAGACTAGACTAATTCCTGCACACGTCTTGTTTCCTTTTAAAAGTGCTGTTTTGACTCAATTAGTCAGATTAGTCAGACAAGGTTTTAGATAAATGTAAGGCATTTCTGGTCTTTGACTTTTTCTAGCTGCATTGTTAAGTCATATAGTGGACTTTCTGAGTGTGGCCATGCGTTTGTGTGTACAAATTTTTTTTAAATACTATTCTTTTGAGGATGTTTGGGCGTTCTTGACTAGGGACGAGGTTTTAGGGTTGAGGTTAGGGTAAGGGGCTAAGGAATTATGTCAGTGAGTGCGCTCACAAGTATAGTGAGACATGGCTGTGTGTGTGTAAGAGTGGCAGCTGGCATAGTGCCGTAGGCAGGGTTTAAGCCCAGTTTCCCACGTCTCCCTAATGAAGAGCTCTGGGAGAGAGGGAACAGAGGGAGGGGGCAGAAGGGGGAAGTGTGGGGGCATAAAGAAAAGGGAAAGAAATTTTCTAGGAAGAAGGGGCTGGAAGTTTTACACCAAAAGTGAAAACAAAGAACAGGCGGTAAGAAGAGGAGTGATTGGGGATGTTTGATGGTATGTGGCTAATTAGGCCAGGTTGTTCAACAGGCAGGGTGCTGATGTTGTGACTGTGGCTCTGGACCTCTGCACTAATCTCTTTGCATCCAGGACCACCAGTCAGTCTTCAGGGTGTGAATGAGCACAAATGTTTCCTTATTTGCTACTTCCTATGCAGAATCCACTGTAACCCTGACTTTTTGGGCCCAGCACAGGGCTATGGGCAGAGCAGGTACAATGGTAACATTTCAGTAGCTGCCTCACTTAAATCATAGAAGCAGTGACTGAATATTTTTAAAATGTTGTGGACTTGACATTTCTGTCAGAAAAAAAGTTTGTTAGGGTTTGATTTTTGTTGCACTGCCTTTTCCACATTTGTCTGTCTTTATATATAGGACAAGCTGTTGAGTATATAATGCAAATACACATTTATCATCCTCTTCATACTCTTTCCCTTGTGTGCAGGTGTGGGGAATGCTTTGGAGGGGGGCCGGGGCCGTGCAGGGACCAAACTCTTCCAGGATTTCCAGATGCTTAGCAGAATCTGGACCCATCCCTGGTGCCTTCAGCTGGACTACATCAGTAAAGAAAACAGGGTAGGGCTGGGGAAGAAGAGACTAAGCCACACTAAACACAAACTCAAAAACTACAACTACATTAGTGCAAATACACACTGTGGGAAAACAATATAAACAGGGTGCTGACAAGTCATGCCACAGGTGAAGAATAACACACATATTGCCACTGCAGCATAGTTTTTTGCTACCCATGGTTCAGCTGTCCAGTGTTTTGTTGACCTATATTACCACACAGTCAAGACTTAACACAAATGCACTGTTGCAGGGTTTCTTTGACGAGGACAGTATGGATGAATTCATTGCTTCAGAAACAGAAGAATCTTCCATGAGTCTGACCTCTGAGGATGAGAAGTTGAAAAAGTAAAATCTGAGTGATTTCTTTTTTCTTTGTGCATTCAAGCAGAAACATCCTTATTGAATACACTTTTTTTATTGCGTCTGTTCTTATTGTTGACCCTGTCTCCTCCGCTGTTCCTTCTCTGTAATAGGAAAAAGAAGCAAGGAAAAGGAAAAAAGAAGGGATCTGATGACTCGGACAGTGATGATGTGGAGGTCATCAAGGAGTGGAACACCAGCTCTCGTGGCAGAAACGGGGAGGGTCGAAATAGGGCAGAGTCTGTAGATGAACGTAAGTCTGGTGTCTGACTTAAGTCTGATTTACTATATGTTAGGGAGCATAAAGGGTAGTACCGCAGCACCAGAACTGTAAGTATTGGTGGTTTGCGCTCACTCTCTTTGATGCCCCTAACTCTTTATATTAATTAATAATTTATAGCATCACAGTGGCAAAGTAGGTAATGTTGCTTCATCACAGGTAGAAGGTTCCTGGATTTTCTACTCTAGAATTAATTACAGGTCATAGTATAGATGCTATTCCATCATCACATCTGTAATGGTTGTAAGATTTGTCCCATTTAAATCCATCAGGATATTAGTTGCAATCTTGCAGTCTTGACGCTCATTATCGATAGCTTGATGTCTGACTGCAAAAAGACTAATGTGTAACATCACAAACAGCTCGACCTTCTAGCTCTGCACCAGGGAGTCCCTCTGCTGACTGGTACAAGGAGTTTGTCACTGAGAGTGACGCTGAGATCCTGGAGCACTCTGGGAAGATGTTGGTTCTCTTTGAGATCCTGCGCATGGCAGAGGAAGTAGACGAGAAAGTGTAAGTCTGTTTCTACTCTTTGATTGTTATTGTGACTTAAAAGTGTTTGGATTAATCACACAGTGACATGTAGCCTTAGTAAAGTGACAGTTTTATCCTTGCATCTCCTCAGGTTGGTGTTCAGCCAGTCCCTTATCTCCTTGGATCTCATAGAAGATTTCCTTGAACTGGCTTGCAGAGCTAAAGATGAAGACAAACTATCTCCATACAAAGGTAAAGCGCTACTATTTTAAACGGTGACACAATAAACTGAACAACAAACTTCCGCCACTTGTCTCTGGACATTTTCTCTCGCTTCTCCAATGTCTGATGCAGTTGTGGTTGCTGCTGTCTCCTGCTGCTGGCATTAGTAAACTTGTTGTTCTGTGTGTACTGTGCTAACACTTATCTTAAAATATTTAGTTTTCCACCGGGCGTAGCTTTAAGGCGTGTTTAGTCCGTCTTCTCCAAAACAGCATTCTCCACCGAGAGCGAGTTGTGTGTCTGTCTTTTTGCCAACTAATAGATTATCTGTGGGTATTTGTGGTTTTTGCCTTGGAAAAGGAGGATAGGATCTTAAATTGGCACTAAACAAACAGAAATGAATCTAATATTTACCATTTTCTGTTGTCTATACTAGTCCTCATAATGAATTTGTGTGTTTGACAGACATTGTCTAGCAGAAGAAAAACTCTCGACTTTTGCTGATTGCAGCACAGCAGAGGAGATGTGATAGAAGAAAAAACAGGCACTGGGTGCATTCAGTCAACCAGCTACAGACATAACAGGGGGACTCTTACACATAGCTTATTTTTTTATTAAGAAAATGAACCAGGTTCTCTATCAGTCGTGTGCCTAACGACTGATAGAGTTAACGAAGAAGTTGTATGAATATGAGCACACAAAGGTAGTATCAGACCCGAAACTCGATACTGGCATCGGAGCGTCCCAGCCAAGTACTTTACACTGTACTCAGTTGAAATGCATGTTACATTACTTCCTGTAATGATCCTTTATTTCCACATGATCAGTCTGGATATTATTAAGGCCTTCACCAACCAATAGTAATATTAATTTCAACATTAATATTATAAGCCACCTACTGACTTAAAACACTTGAGGAGTCCAGTTGTCTGTCCTGAGGTTTATTCTTGTGATTTCTGTGTTGTTGTCTCTGAACTGACCGAAGTATTACTGAAGTAAGTATTTTCATATGGAAAACCAGGTTGCACATTCATAAGTCAGCCCACATGCAACATGTATTCTTGTACATGCTGATGTGCTTATTACCCTCAAATACACACACACACCGCCTCTGGTGTAAGGTCATGTTCCTAATTAAACTTGAGCAGCTGTTTTTACTTTCATTTTGAAAATGATTAGACCTTGACTTTATATTCCACAAAAAATGTTTGCTCAAGGGTTTGTAATTTGTAATGAAAAGATCACAGTGCTGTAATTGGAAACATACTGAAATGTTGGTTATGAAGGCTGGTAGGGGGTTGGCCATCTTGAAGGCTAAGCACGGCTGGCTTCACAAGCATCTATCTGCTCTCTGCTAATACCTGAACTTAGTCTTTTTGACAAGGAGAAGGCCTAGCTAATGAAGATGTGTTTTGAAGGTTTTGTGCAGCATAAAAATGATGCTAAATAGTTAAAGTTGATTCCGTAATTGTCATGTGTCTGTATAGGTGAAGGAAAGTGGTTTAGGAACATTGACTACTATCGCCTGGATGGTTCCACCAACGCGACCACCAGGAAGAAGTGGGCTGAAGAGTTTAATGACACCAGTAATACTAGGTAATGTATAATATTAAATAGCACATAAAAAAATTTATTATAGTTATGAAGAGACATAACATCTTTTAATAATAATAATACATATTAACACTGCTTACATTTAAATGGTATTACATCATTACATCAACTCCCACTCTAACACTTTCCCAGAGGTCGTCTGTTCCTCATCTCCACCCGTGCCGGGTCCCTTGGCATCAACCTGGTGGCAGCCAATAGGGTCATCATCTTTGACGCCTCCTGGAACCCCTCCTATGACATCCAGAGTATCTTCAGGGTATACCGCTTTGGCCAGTTTAAGACGGTCTATGTGTACAGATTTCTGGCCCAGGTGAGCTTCACAGGTTATTTTATTTATTTCTGCAGTTGCTTCCAGTCAGTATTGCTACTTGATATTTACTTCACTACACGTAAACATGAACTACGTTCATGGTATGAGGAAGCCATGGAAATTCACACCAACCAGTAATGACACATAATTTATGTGTTTAGGCAGTGGTAGGAGGTTTTGATTGGTAACCAAACTGACAAAGCAATCATTACAGCACCTACCGCTGCACCTTTGCCAGTGGCTTCAGTGAACCTGCCTTATAACACTACTGCAGGACTATTTCAGTGTTCACACTGAGAACACTTACTTTTAAGTAAGTACATTTTTCTGTTTGTATCATTCTTTCTCTTCAGGGTACAATGGAGGAGAAAATTTATGAACGGCAGGTAACCAAACAGTCTCTGTCATTCCGGGTTGTGGACCAGCAGCAGATTGAAAGGCACTTCACCATGAACGAGCTGGCCGAGCTCTACACCTTTGAACCAGACTTGCTGGATGATCCCTCAGGGAAGAAGAGCAAGAAAGCCACACCCATGCTGCCCAAGGTAAACACTAGGACTTCATCTAGGAGTTATTTTCTTGTTGATTAATTATTTGTTGGATTAGTCAATTAATCTGCTGATTATTTTTTCAGTTTAATCTGTTGGTAAGCAAATAAGATACTGCTAACACTAATGCAGATGTTGCTAGTGCTGATTGTAACTAGAAATGTGCCTATGTTATTTATCTGCAAATTGTTTTACTGATGGGCAACACAATTTTAAAAGGAATCAATGTTGTTTAGTTTTCTAGGCCTATGTGTGCATAAAATAATACTTTACAAAGCTGTGCTGCCCCATTAGTCATTAGCATCTACTCTAGTCTTACAATAGTTTACAGCAGCGTCATCTGCTGCCATTGTTCACATACATCCTCATGTAGTTTGTCTATCTGGAGTGCTTAAAAAGGTCAGACACATGGTGGCAGATAAGGATATAATCCCTGGCTGTAAAGGAAAGGTAAAAGCAGAGGAAAACACATTGTGAGATGACAGAATTGAGTCAGCTGATGTGGAAATGACAACTATGTTAGTGACAACTATGTTAGTGATTGCACTGCAGTTTGTACTGTGGCAAAGACTGTAGGGATGACAACATAAATGGTTTGGTGCAATCTTAAAACCAAGCACTGCCTCTAAACGCTGGCTAGCCTGGCAACGTCTTGGGCACCATGTTGTGTGCCTGATCACATGGTTTATCGCAAGTATATATCCAGCTGAATAAGAACGCACCAACCATTCTCAAGCACTGATAGCAACCAATAATTTCTGTAATAAATAATTACACTGCTGTCTCATCATCTTGAGTTTGGAGAGCCACAGGATGTTTTGTTGTGAGAAGCTTGTGCGTAGCAGTTTTGTAGTGCACCACTGTATTGGGTCTCTCTGTTTAAAGAATCGCACACTTTTGATGATAGTGTTTGGGCTTTTTGGGTAAAGATGCATCCTCAACATGCCAAGGAGTGGCAGTTGGCATACTTTGGGATAAATGTAAACATAGTGATGCATCGAAGCATTACACATTAATCAACGTAATCGGTTACATCAACGCGTAGCCCCAGCTCTAGTAAACAAACGTGAATGCCAGTGATGAATGTTGAATTTGTTAAAGTCTGTTTTGATGCTGGGCTAAGAATCGTTTTAGAAATTAAATTTAGTATAAATCAGACATGTAATAGGGCCTTGACAGTCCACTGACTGGGATTTCATGGTTTTCTTAGACTGATTCCCAGAGGAAATGCTGTTATAAATGCCAAGCTTGTTTGTTCTGAACGTGCATCAAGTAGGATGTTCTTCTTTTTGAAGTGTAGCACTTCATTATAGACACAATGCCAACTTGCATCCTGCTTGGCCTTGGGCTCTTTCTATTCTTCATGTTTCCTTTCATAATTCTGCACTCGCCTTTCCTCTCAGGTGCTGTGTCAGTATTTGGACCCCCTAGTTTAATAAGAACACACAGCCCTTACACGGATCATCCAACTCCGCACAGCTGCACAGATTTGTCTGTTTACTGCTATTTACTAAATATTCTTCTCATTGCAACACTGCTGTTGCCCTGCTATAAACCTGCACTCGTCTTTTTCTTTTTTTATTCATTCCTTGCTGTGTTTTACTTCTCTGTTGATCCTTGAATTATTCCCATCCTTTCCTACTCCATCCCCTTTGCAGTCTTGGGGTTTATTCAGATCCTCTTAAGTGGTTTTACCTCTTTGTTTTGGTTTGACCTGGGTTACTCTGCGGACATCTGTGTATAAAAGAAACACTGCATATCCAAGTTGCCTGCTCTTTCACTGTACAGCCAAGCAGCCTTTCAGTGCACCTTGATACCTTGGAAAATCTGTTTTCCATTTACACTGTCAAAGGATCTTTATCTGTATTGCCTTCATGGGTATTAACAGGTAGAAGCGCTGCATGAATCCACTCAACTGGCAGCTGATACATTGCTCTCACCTTTTGTATTCCTCTAAACCTTTCTTACAGCGCTGAGAAGCACAGTTGGAGATTCAAAGAGGAAAGATGTGTTCATTGAGCCGCAGCCTGTTAGATGTGTATGATCTTTAATGAGCCCAGTGACATTTATGTGACACAGTATTAAAGACGGAGAGACTGAGAAGTTCTTTAACAAGCAGACCTGTTTTGGCCAGGAGGTTAACTACAATGTGGCAGGAGGACTGCGGTATTACGGAAGGAATTTGCCGTCTGGAATGATGTGAAGATGAGTCAGACACCCTCCGTCCCTTTCAGCCAACTGCTCTGCACAGGAGGAGAAAATGATTGGAGCCACAGTAGAAGGAGTCTTGCGTTTCTTCCCCTAAACTCTTCACGCTGGCCACTGCTGTTTTCCCAGACAGCAACAGCACATAGTTTTATTGATATTTGTGCTTGGGAAGCTTAGTTTATCTTTTTTTTTTCTTATCATGTAGAGGGAAAAGCTCGCCACACAGTCATATTACCCCAACTTACCCCTCTCCCAAAAAGTTTCTTTCTGCCCTCCACCTGCTTATGTCCTACCGAGGTTATTTCTGTACCTCCCTCACCTCAGATCCTATCTTCATTCCCCCTTGTCCAAGATGTCCCCTCTTTCCTGTCCACCATTAACCCACCTCAGCTTCACCCCCACCATCCTTGCGACCATCTGTTCCTGACTCGCCACTCTGCCTCCGAATGTTCAAAGCAAATTCAGTAAAGTTGTTTTTCTTTTTCTCCCTCTGGCCTCCCCTGCATGATGAAGGGTCATTATTTAAGCCCCTCTTTTTAAGATGTCTCTGTGCTCTTCAGAGAAACTAATTGGAGACAAAGGAAGCAGGCGCACTTCCCCCTAATAACAAAGAAGGTCTGCACAACCCAGACATGAGATTTTTTAACTCTCCACCCACTCTTCCCTATTTCCTGTTCATCACACTCTTCTCTTCCATCTAACATGAGACCACATTCATAAAAAGGCAGCACATGTGAGTTGCTTTTGGACAATCTCTATACAACTCTGTTGCGTTCTCTGAAAATGTTTCTGCATTGGTAACTGTCTGGCAGGCTGTGGACTTCACTATATAAGCTCTCAGCAGGTAATGGCTACAGTGGTCATTAGCCTCTGTCAGGTACACTGAAAGGCTGTGGGGAATCACAGTATAGACAGGAGCAGACTGGAGCAATAAGCCTCACCATGTTTGTCTCATTAAGGATAGGAAGTTGCTTTGACCTTAAAGGAAATTTCCCCCCTGATTCCTCTTTGAGTGTTATGCTCTGTATCATCAGCCAGTGATGATCAGTGCATTCCAGGAGTTTTTTTTTTTTTTTTTTAAATCAAAGTATGGTAAATTAGTTTTTTGGTGTACATACCATCAACATACCATGTCTATTAAGAGTTGTAGACAGCTTTCAGAAAACAAGCCTGAGCTTGCTACGTTGCTGGTGGAGAGAACACCAGGAGATATTGGTTGTTTCAGGTGAAAACTTTAAGTTTAAACAGTGTCACATCTCCCTCTGTAACTGCCAGCTTTTGACTCTGGCTTAACATTTCAGATTTATGACATAGTTTCACAAGATGTCTTTCAAACTTCTTCTTCATTTCGAGCCTCATCTATTCTTTCTTTGTTGATGTAGATATCACACATATCAGCTGTGATTCAGGCCAGTCAGTGGACTGTAGCTAATTTGATGTGTATCACCTCTCACTACCTTTTCACTCCCACACTTTAGACTACTGCTACCAGTGCACAGCCTGCTTCCCACCTAACATCTATTTAGAAACCACTTCCATTTTTCATTTGTTCCCAGTGCAATTCTACCATCATACTCTCACTGACTCCTCTTGAATCCCTCTTGATGCTCTTGTCCAGCTGGCTGGTTGTTGTTCTGATATCTCACAGAAATACACTGCCCTACTGCTGCTATAGCTTAGGCTTGTTCTATATGAATGTGCTAAGTTTATTGTCCTTGCTTAGCTCTTTGTCATATGCCTGATTTTATTTCTATCTTAACTGACTGCAAGTTGGATAAAACTTCAGAATTGTTTGCAGTTTGCCATGTCTGGTGAAAGGGCAATGTCATCTTGAGACCTCCTGATGTCAGGCACTGTGCCCATAGTTAAGTGCATTTCTGCAGAGAAACTATTTAGAGCAGGTCAGCGGGGTTCTGTGTATCATGTGCAGCTGGGGGAGAGAGCGTATTGACTGGCTATGTTTGGGTATTACAAGTATCTCAACCATTTGCATTCCTGCTTTTGGGATCCTGTCTTGGCCCTCTCCTGCTATGGTTAACGCACCTGTGCACCAAAAGCTGTTTCAGGCAGCCACTTCAAATACATTTAAAAACTCCTGGACAACTTGAGAAACTAGTTGCTGTAGTCTGATAGTTGAGATCTCCCATTAGCCACTTAAAGGCAAAGGCAGTGACAGAAATATAATAAAACAGTGACTGTAGAAGCATTGTTAAAGCTTTCTCAACACAACTAGTGGCTATTTAGGTGCAGGAAACTGCATTTACATGGTCGAGTTGTTCTCAGCTTGAGAAACTATGTGATTAAAGAAAAATCCTGCATGCATACAACCCAGAGCTGTTAATGCAAGTGGGTGTTTAGTTGCATTAAATCTTTTACAGTTAAGCGTCACCTAAAGTCTAATGGTAAAGCTGTGCCTGAGCCAACTTGTAAAGTCTATGTGAGCCCCACTTATGTCGACTCCCAAGTTTTCATCTATGTGATGTGAAAACTGCTGAGTTTGAAACTGCTTTACATCATTTATTGACTGCTGGCAGTTTAGTCATTTTCTTGGTATATACATGTACAAGAATTTGTCTTGTTTCACACAGTGGTGACTGTCGTGCATGTTAGATGTTTTGTTTGATTAGTTTATCAGTTATGCATTTTTGCTCTGTGGACCCTCTTTTGGTTTAGCACGGACTGCCACCATCACTGTTACTGAACTCATAAACATTGTGACACTAAAATTCTCTACCAGATTTCTTGCTTTAGAAAAACCCACCCTGTTCCCCCATATTTTTTCGCAGAAGGGAAGAAAATAGAAATTCAGAGGAGTAATTTAATTCCCTCTGTCTAAGCATCTGCCCACCCAGTGCTTTCTCTTTTCTCATGCAGTAAAGTGATAGGCTATACTATGTAGCTCCATGAGGATGACAATAGGCTAGGTCAAGTTACCTACAATCATTAGTGCTGGCTGAGGACACACACACTGTTTGCAGCATGATGGAAGATGGACTGGACCACCCCAGAGCTTTGCATGTGGACGTTGCTTAGGTATCCTACAATGCACTAGGATCCAGTGGGAGCTTCTGCACTGTCATTTGACCTGCAGCTCCACTGATCCGTTGCACGCTCGACAGCGAGACATGCTCCTCCGGTCTTCTCTAGCCAGCAACCTGGATGTTTTTTACAGCATTGTTTAAAAAAAAAAAAAAAAGTAGGTGCTGAGGTTTGTCTGGTGCTTATGGTTTATGGTTTAATGACATCAGAGCGGAAAAAACTCAAATGCAAATATTGCAGTTCACTAAGTGTAATAAGAAAATATTTCGCAAATGCAAACATCTGCCATCTTTTTCTTCCCTCAAAGCTGAGAGGTGAAAGTCCGATCTGTGCATTACTGACAAATCACATCTGTAAGATTAACTCTCCTGTTTAAATCATTTGATGTCACCACTGAGTCAGATTTTGATTTCATACCTTAGGTATTACATCCAGTGCCAACACAAGTGCTTATACTAGATTCTGTTGTGGTGTTTATTGACCTTCTGCTCACCTATGAAAAGCCATGATGGATGCATATTATCAAAGTCAGGCCATCAGGCCTGTGTTTTTGTGTTCTAATTGGAGAGCAAAGCAGCAGATAAATTGCTGGCTGTGCCACTGCTCTGAAATATCTGTCTGATCATGGGTGGCCTGGTTGAATCTTTATTTTGATAGCTAGGAAACAAAAACCGGTGCCAGTGATGTGCACAAGTATTGGAGGTTGATGGTTATGCAGGTGTGAAGTTCTGTGGCTCTGTCTCCTTATACCTGTTCCATCCACCATATCTGTCACTCTCTGTGATTGTGCAAGCCTAAAAATAGGTCTTTCTTACCACTTACATCTACCCCCTCTGAGGGATTGAGTTTCACGCCGTCTGGGCTGGTGTTTATTTTCAGCTTATTCAATACAGATTTGCAATCATTGCCTAATTTCATTGTTTAGTTTCTGCTTTGTCTTTTCTCTTTTGTGTGACATCTATGATTAATTTTGTTTGCAACTTTGAACTCATTGTCACCATTCAACATGGGAAGAAGAACTGCAAGAGGCTAGAGGAACCCCTCTGTGAATTGGCCCATGTGTAGGTTGATGATGCAACGTTGTATGATGTTTGTTTCCAGATTTCAAAGATCTAGTTTAACGTAAAGCTAAGTCAGGACAAAGAAAAGCAAACGTGCTGGAGAGAGAGAGTAATTTAAACCATGTTTTTGTGAGCAGAGCCTGGGTCTCTTAATTTTATTCAGGTATTGTTTTCAATAACAGTGTAGTCATAGAAACCAGAGCCCCTCAAAAACAGTATTTTTTATTTATTTACTTTGTTTGTTTTTTTTTGTTATTTAAACCTCTTAGAAGCAGTTTTTAAAATCCAAACAGTGCAGACTGAAGATGGTTTGCTCTTCAAAACAAGGAAAGATGCAAACCACATACCGTGATTGACCTTTGTCTGTCATGCCGCCCTAAACAGGCAGCTTAAAAATGTATTTGATTCTAATGTGGATTTTCCAGGTTTCTCCTGCCAGTCTGAATATACAGTGATCTTTATTAGGCATGAGAACAATGTGTCCTTCAGCTCCATCTGAGACCATTTTTGTTATCATCTTTGCTGTAGGATCCCATCTTGGCTGAGATACTGCAGAACAATAAGGACCAGGTTGTATGTTATCATGAGCACGACTCCCTGCTGGACCACAAGGAGGAGGAAGCCCTGAGCGAGGAGGAACGAAAGGCTGCCTGGGCTGAATATGAGGCTGAGAAAAAGGTAGGCAAGAAGAAAAACTCACACAGACATGCATGCTGCGCACTGGCATCTTTCCAGTTCCAAAATCAAAGGCATAAACATTCAGCACTTATCTCCTTTGTCCATCATTCTCCAAATCATTGACATCAAAGTGCAAGGTGAGCTAAGAGACCCCTCACTTTTGTTTGTCAAGACGTGTGAGTGAGTGTTGGATCTGTATAATCCTCTCATCACCTAGAGTAAGCAGATGACTGGGCCTTCACTCCACTCCTGTGATTGTCGTTTTGGCCCACTACCTAGCTACTAAGCTGCTATTCAAATCACTGAGACTAGGGGATTCCTCGTGTTTTTTTACAGTGTTCACACACACACCTTTCTTGTGGGACAAATTAGTCGGTGGGGGGGCTATGTTAGAAGAGAGCAGGAGCAGGTCTCCTCTCCCTCCCCGTGTAATCTTAGATTCTAATTCTTTCTAATGATTATTTTTCCAACATGCTCTCCCTCCTCTGCCTTCTTTGTGCCTTAAGCAGCTTTTCCCTCGGAGCTCCTCTTCTTTTCAAGAGAATAGAGGTTCCCAGTGACAGAAAAAACAGTCACACCGAGGTCGAATGTCAGGATTTGTATTTGCATCACATGCAATTTGTCACATTCTACACATGCAGAAGTGGTCATTTTTATCACAAGTGGCTGTTTAGTGTCATTGTGTATAAGCTTTGTAGGAGAAAACAACTGCAACGTAACCTGGCCTCTGCTAATGTCTTCACAACTTACAGGTTGGCCAGTGGTGGTCAGGAAAACCTATGTGTATGAATATCACATTTGCAACTCAGGAAATGGGAAAATCTGTGAGAACATGATCACCGCCCAAAACTAAACTGAACCCAGGAGCCCTCAGTCTCACTGCATTGACTTCAGCTCGGTACAGAGCTTAGAGAGGCCTATGTAATAAATTTGAATTTCAGACACAGTATTGGAAATAAAGTGAAGTCTAGATTTTGTGTCTGTTGTTCCGAAGATGTATAAAGTCTGCAGAGCATCTAAGGATTCAGAAACACGGCTGCTTGATAATGGCAAACACATTAGTGAAGTATTTTGTAAGGTTTGGTACAGTTTCTACTGAACACCTGTCACTGACCAGGTCCATAGACCCCCCCCGCGGTCTCCAAAACACACACACACACACCCCTACACTTACATACCGGATGGCCAGATTACAGGGCACAAGAAAACCATCTGCAGCAGGGGTTCAATTACATGCAAACATCGGCATGCTGCTGGCCTTTACTGGGACAGGACTGTTTACCTCAGGTCACTACTCTCAAACATGTTTGATACAAGAGGAGCAGGCTGACACGAGGCGACTTGTTGCTCTTGTAGAGTGAAATAAGTTGCATGTGTGAACAGTTGAAAGCTTTGTTGTCAAGATTACTGACTGAACAGGAAGCTGAGCTGGACCACTTTGTGAATAAGGTTGACAGGCAAAATGAGCTGTTGTCACTGGTACACCACAGTGATACAGCATACAGTCTTCCACCAATATGACATTGGTGCCTGTTAACACCTGTCAAACTAATTCTAATCCTGCTTCTTTGGTGGATGCTGGGGGCCTGTGTCTCCTGGCTACCCTCTATTTCTCTGTCTTTCAGGGTTTGTCCATAAGGACCAACTACCAATCATCATATTCCCAGATGGACATGGGCACCCCCAGCTACTTCTCTTACAACGTGGCAGCTTTGACCTCTATGACCAACCAGCAGCTGGAGGTAATGAGCTCCAAATGCCCTCGTCCTGTCTCGCACTCCTCCCTCTTCTTCCCCCATGACATGGCATCCCACATTCTTCAGAACTCTCTCATAATTGTGACAACAGTCTAGTAGCCGGCAAGCCTGTCTCTGCTCCACTCCTCCACCCAATAGTTCATAATACTGCATGTCTGGGGCAGCAGCTAGTTATACAAAGTAGCACATCTGAGTGAGGGAGAGGACAGAAGGTTCAAATGTCAAATTAGTGTAAATATACTCTAAGGTAGCTTCAATCCTTGTAATGACGGCATATGAGAAGCAACAGTGCCACAGCTGTATCTATGCAAGCTGATAGACTACTACAGACTTAAAAGTAAGCACAGATGTGATGCATCCTTCTAATATCAACAGATGCTGTATTGTAAAACATAGTGATTGAGCTAAAGCTACAACCATAGACCATAGCTGAGCTTTAGACTTTACCACCTACTGACCTTCTGAGGTGTGTCATTTGGCAATGACACACAAAGTAGTCAATTTACTGCCTATAGGTGTTGCTGGGATACACAGGCTGTGACACAATATATAAAACTATGTGTATATGTGTTTATGATATCTAATTTTTGCCTATTTCATTTGTGTTCAGGATCTTATAAATCAGGGACGACAGAAAGTCATTGACGCAACCAATGCATTGAAGACTTTTACGCGGGAGTCACTGGAGGATACCATTGCCAGAATAGTGAGTTCAAAATATGTGCAGCATATCTTCAGTCAGTGAAAATAATTTTGTCAAAAAAAGTATCTTTATTTATCTTTCTGTCACTGAACTGCAACATGATGCAGGTGGAGTCACTGTAGTTGTGGTTGAGGTAAATCTGACTAAATCTGTGAACTGTTACAGTGGAAGGAGAACCCAGCACTCACAGAGACTCAGGTCCAGACAATGGCTCTGGGACGACAAGCGAGTGTGGAGCTGGAGATCAAGAGAAGGGAAGCTATTTACAGGGAGGTTCTCACCAGCCAGCAGACGGTAAGAACAGCTTGGTGTTTGAGCTGCAGTAGCTGATAACTAGAAAGCAATATTTGCTGTCATAGTTTTAATAAAACGAAACTGTGGCACAATGAGGCATCGTCAACTGTTCAGCTAACGGATGATAGCTTTGCACAGGAAACTGGCCTTGGAGATATACATCATAAGTGACATGAAACACAGAAACAGGATGGGAGAGAGAAAGGAGCGAAGTTGTGGTTATAGTGTTGGTTCAAAGAAAGTCATGCAAATTTTGTTATTGGCCCTTTAAAGTAGACATGTAGATATTAGTAACCGTGTCATTAGAAACATTAGTAATTTATTATTTTGACCAAGCAAGTAGAACAGTGTCTTTATTTACTAAAGAGCAGTCCAATAATTTATTAACATGCTAAATATATTACAGTCTGTTGGACAAAGACAGGGCAACGGTTTTATTCTTTCATTATAACCTGACTTTTGATCATTATGTAGTTGAGTATTGCTGCTACTACTCACAAGAGGAAAGACAACCTGTACACGCTCAGACAGCAGTAGTTTTCTGACTTTGCCTTTACTTTTCTTTTTTCTAACTTTGACTCTTAAGCCACCACTAAGAGCAGCCAGGTTATCAGGCAGTAGATTAGATCAGTGACCAGAATAATCAGTGCATATAGTCTGAAGTCATGAAGACTGATTCAAATGAACCTGACAGAACTTACATCAGTCCATAGACTGGTTAATGGCTGATCTTGTTTTTTTACACATTTGCTTTCTTGCACTTCTGCAATAATTGCCTAATCCAAACATTATGTCTTGCTAATGAATGTATAAATAAATAAAATATTATCATAAGGGGGCACATACTTTTTTCACAACACTGCTGTGTTTCTCTGTAACTTAATATTTACATGTGTTTTGGATACACTTCCAGTTTAAAGTTTGGACACACATGGGACTTCCCATGTTTTACGTCTTCAGCTGTTTTACCATCATTGCAAAAGCGTTTTCTAATGATCATGTATCCTTTTTAAATGAATAGATTTGCATTGGCAAAAACATACTGTTGGAAGACAGTAATGATGGCTGATGTTTGTTTTTGTAGATATGGTGGCTGTTTCTAGCTACAATAGTCACTTACGGAAATACAGTATTATACTGTATTTCCAATCAATAAAATGTTAAATCGGCTTTTCTTTTTCATTTCTGTGTAGGTCCAAACTTTTGACTGGTATGAGGTCTTTTTTGTTGGTAGTTATTTAATTATAGTGTTAGTTTTGTGTGTTTATTTTAACTCTCCGGTTGTGTCTTCTCAGCTGATGATGTTTGTACAGAAGCTGATCACCAACAGGAAGGCGCAGGAGCAGCAGCTTGCCATGGCTAACCACGCCAACTACCTGAACCAGCTGGCCCTGCAGAATGGCATGTTAGGAGCTGGTGGGCTCAGCCAGATGGATCTACTGGGGCTTTACCAGCAGTACCATGGCCTGGGTCCCCATCAAGGCATGGGCAAGAATCCTGGGCCCTCCAAGGGTCTGTAGGTCAAACCCTGCTCAACTTGTTGGCTCCCAATGGCCCAGTCCAAGCGAGGCCCTCTATCAAACGCACTGTGAGACCATTGAGAACTCAAAACAAAAGGACGCACCATGGGGGGTGTATTTTTGAGACGCCGCTGTCCGCTGGGGCCTCAAGTGGGAGAGACTCTTTATTCTGTAGTTGGCTAAGAGAAGGTGGAATATTATGTATAAATGACTGTGTGCAAGGTCTGTTCAGTTTCAACAGAAAAAAATGTATATACTGCCTTAATGTTATTCAAGTTCTATATTCATTTTTCATGTATTTAAAGACAACTTTTACCCCCAATGCTTTTAAGCATTGCATTGTTTTTCCCCTTAAAAGAGGGTTTCCTTATTATTTAAACTCAGTATTTTATACTGTTTTAAATGCCTAACTAAATCTGAGTGGGACCAGCGTTGGTGACAGGAATCTATGATGTAAAGGTTATTAGCACCACTAGATTCCTCCACCAAAATCTATCAAAGTAGACAGCTGGTGGTGCTGCAAAGTCATGCTCTTTTTGGGAGATAGAGGAAATTGATAAGTGAACAAAAACAGAAAAAATGGCCTTATCGTTTCGTAAAAAGCTCTGTAAAGTTCTGAGATTTGTTGAGAATCTTTTCTATTATGCTTTTAAGTGTTTACATTAGTCGTCTCTGAACATGGTAATGGAATGCTTGTGTTGTTCAAAACTGCCTGCTGGTTCCTATGGACTTTTTGTAACATCATTCTCATTGTCACGTGTTGTCTAGCATAGCACTGTGCATCCTGTTCATTGTTTTTGTTCCACTTCTGTTGATCCCAAGCTTGGGTGACTGGGGCTCACAAAGCACAACCAGTTCAGCCATTTACCACAGGGCCCAAAACTTTCCCTTTACTTGTCTGTCAAAGTTTGAAGAAATCTCTCTTTCAGGGTGGACTTGATAGAAAGAAGTGAAGACTGGAAATCATGAAGTCTGGCTGATTTGTGTTGTCTGCTTTGTGAGAAACACTCTCCTGGATTCTAGTCTCTCCAGGCTGGCACCCAGACTACCTGTAGTCTACTTTGGCACATTCTTATTTCTAACTGCTTAAAAACTGGTGTAGCTGTTAAACACAAGGAACGTGTACATTTCCCATAGAGTCTTATCTCTAGTTGGGTTTTGTGTATTTAATGTAGAGAAACTTTTTGCCCTCCTCTAAAATAATGTTCTTATGTTAGCAAATACACCAACATAATTTGCCATGATTTTGATCTGCTATTATCTTGATAAGTATTTAATATAACATTTAATAAAGTGACCAAAAGGATGAGCAACTGATTGGTTTCCATCATTTGTTTTTAAAGATTTTGTGTTTTGACTTAACAATTTTAATGTTGCTGTGGTCATTATTGTTTATGACTTTCACCTGCATGATAATGTCTCTGTGTCATTACCTGGCTGCACTTTCATATTTGCCGCACAGATGAGAGTGTTAGTCTCATTCATAGGCATTTCTTCACGTTCTTGCCAGTTCCCAAAACGTAGAACCATTTAACATGAGCAAAGCAGATGCAGTGTCCCTGTATTTCACACCCACGGCACTAAGTTCCTTTTGTCCCACTCTCTTCTCCCTTCAATCTTTCATCTATTTTCCCCTTTCCCGGTATTGTTTTCATTTCTCAGTCTGCCAGGGTTTTCCCCTGCATGTCTTTGACTTTTCCATTCCCTCCCCCCAGGGGAGCTTGCTCTCACAGCTTACAGATATCTGCCAGTGGAGAAACATTACAACTATTGCAGATGTTGAAATGTTGATCCCATCCCCTCTTAGCCCTAGATTACCACCACTCCAGGTTTGCAGCACATCCCTGCTGGTTCTCTGTGCAGCAGGCAGCTGTTTCTGTCCATTGAAGAGACTGCAGGCCGTACTGTGGTGGAGTCTGTGAGGCCCCTGCAATAAACAACCAATCACTGCTCTAAATCCATGCTGATGTGTAAAGCCAATTAGGAGTCGGGATCCAGTTGCATAAGGATTCTGATTTTGTACGGTGGATGTAGGCTGGCTAAGACCTTATGGAGACAGACGGGGTCTGTACACATTATTTAGTAAAGGGTTTATGGGGGCAAATTGGCATGGGATTGTAGGGGTGTTCTCTGGGAAAAAATGTTTTCTAGCTTCTAAAATCTTTTTAGCCAGTATTTCGTACACAAGAATACAAAGTGCAACGTGCTCTTTGCATTTTAAAACACTTAATAATAATGACCAAACCTTTCATTAGTGTTATCTTGTGTGAGCAGAGCCAATGTTGTTGTCCAGATAAAGGAAGTAATGTTTTAATTTTGATGAGACAAGTCATCTGTGATTATTGGGGTTTAAATACTTTCACAAAGCCACTCCTGCAGCGTTACAATAAAAAGCAATACACATTCACATAGATTCTTGATCTGGTTTTAATTGGTACATCAGATTTTAATCCAAGCAAAAATAGTCTCTCACAATGACTTCTTGAAGACAGGACAATTTTATTGTCATGTTCATTGTAGTTCTTCATTTTTTTTTTCTTTTGGTGTCATTTCAGTAGAATCTACAGTCCAGATAACTTCAAGTCCATTACAAAATAAAGTCTTTGCAATAAATAAATATATAGATTTATATATATACTTTATATGTAGAAAATAAATATATTGTACATCTCATAAATAGGATCACCCATATGTACACCTCAGCTGCATTTTAATAATGTTCCTGACACTCTGAACATTACAAGTCACCATGCTTTAGAAAAAAATCGCTTATTCATTTCCACCATGGTCAGAGAAGTGCTCTTATCCCAAACGTAATCACTTGCTTTGTGCACAATTCCTGCTGCTTAATATTTTATTTAAATGTGATGATTACATGGGAAACCAAGTAAGCCCACAGCTGGGACTGGATATGTGCAGTAAGTGCTCTTTCATCTGTCACACATTCATCATAGTTTTATATCCAATCTTTCATCTGACTTTGAACACACACTTAATAAAACTGCAGTTTGGTTTAACATTTCTCTTTAGTACCTGACTACGCAAACCTGCCATTTAACATGGATGTAACACACAGTTTTTGTATTTCTGACTTTTTTATCTATGTGGAATGTGCTCCGTCTTATATTTAACATTACCATGACTTTATAGTGTACGTCAAATGCACAACTGGACATCCGCAGTGCTTTTTGTCGTTTAGAGCACTTAGATGTTTTTTCTCCTCCAGCTGAGTGCTACACAAAACTACCAAGAGACATGGCTCCATTTTCCATAGCATGTCCCATCGGTATCTATACATTTTGCTCTAAAAAGTGGTTATTGAGAAAACATGGCACCTGATTTGATTGTCCAGATCGCCCTACAGCTGGGCAGTCATGTGGGCCTCCTCCGTCCATGTCTGCAGTGGTTTTAGAAGAAATCTTTCCCTCCTCTCTGAAGTCACAGGTCCACTGCTGAAAAGCAAAGAAGCAACACCCAGGGACCTGCACAATGTTTATGTCAGTTCCTGGCAGTGGGCCGAGGTGCAAACACAGTGACCTCAAGGTAAACAGTTCTCTAAGTCCAAAATATCCATAACACCCCCTCTCTCCTCTTATTTTACTCTGTTCCTCCTAATGTAACCAGTTCTTCAAGTGTAAGCACTGGTCACCTGTACTGGAACACGTCCCTGTATGCCTGAGGGATCTTTTCAATCTCCACCGGCCTGGGTAAGAAGTGAGTGAGTTTCTGGTGTTTTTTAGTCCTGCCACCCTCCCTGGGTGAGCCGTCCTTGTTTAAAGCCACATAGTAGAACCGTCCCGTGTCTGTGTGCTTGTACAAAGTTGAAGCGTAGGTGTTGTACCAGTTCTCCTCAAACTGCTCCCTGAATACACATTCTGCTGTCAGCTTCTTCTGCAAGAGAGAAAACAACATATTAGTCATAACTCCTGCTCATAGCACACAGAGTGAGAAAAAATAAAACATTTTTGGCAAAAACAGAAAGAAACTGATATTAAAATGCAGCTGAAACTGAGATGGGTGACGCAGCTGTGCACACAGATTCCACTCCTCCTGGTGTACACATTTATATTTGTCATTAACTAATCTGGACTTCACTTGAAAGTTGAAACGAGCCAAAACAAACTAATTGGGTGCTCATTTGAAAAAAAAAAGCGGGAGTCATTATGAACGCCTTTTCACCACACACACACTCTTTTCTCAGACCTGTGTCACTGTGCATGGAGAATTCATTATTAATATTATCTCCTGTGATGCAACAAGAACAGTGAGCAGACGTACAACCTTTCCTCCTGACTCTCTCATTCGCGCACTCACACACACAGAACAGCTCTCAAAGCCTCTGTCTTCTCTGTCAGCGCAGCATGAGTGATGGCTGCGGGTTCAGCAGGTGAGAGAGTGCTGGCTGAGTGAGTGTGTGGGAACAATAAGAGGCATCAGAGTTAGAACTGCTTTTCCTGCCAAGACCGGTCAGTCTCTGCTGCTCGGCAACAGGGCCAAACCTCAGTCAAAGGTATCTCTGAGGACCAAGACCCAAATATGAAGCCCTTCTGAGGTGTCCCAAACTGTTGCTTTCTTCCTTATTCTTTCTCCTGGATAGTCTTACTCTGACTAACTTTCTTTGGCTGATAAGACTGGTTCCTCTGTGCAGCTGATAAATGCTCAAGATCAATCAATCTCTGCCTTTAAGACATTTTATAGGTGTAGCTAATGTTTGTGCAAGAGTCTTAGTTTTTCCTCCAGAAGTAATTTTGTTGATTGGCTGTCAGGCTCTGCTTGGCTGCGGCTGTGTGGTGAAGCTGTTGTCTGTAAACACAGCCCAGAGGGCACATGACTGGGCCAGCTCCATCCTAATACACATACACAAACCTCACTGGATCAAAAGCTTGTCAAGGTCTGGTGGTTGGGGGACGGAAGCACCCTTCTACCTGTTACCCTCCTCCTTCTTCCCCACGTCCTGGCCTCTCTGATTCAGACAGACATGTCTACATCGTACCTCTGTCAGTCAGGTGACTCAGTCAGGTGTGCAATTACCCCCAGCCCCTCAAATCACTGCCTCTCGCTATCACCCACCTCTTTCCCCCAGGGTCAAAGCTTTAGGATGCCAGACTCTGATAGCACACAGTAACAATATCTGCACTTTCAACATAATGGCTGTGCTTAAAAGTAGCCTCTGTTTGAAATGTTCTGAGCCAGGGAGAAGTCTGAACCCTGAGAGGCCCTCAGGTAATGCCCTGGGACACCTGATACAGGTAACCCTCAAATACTTCCTCTTCATTGTTTTTATCTCTTCCTTTCCCATCTTTCTGTCTCCAGATGCCAACTACATGTGAGAAAAGGTCAGCCAGGATGAAAAAAAAAAGGACTATGTTGTCTAGAATCTAGGTTTACTGTGGAAACGCACAAAATATTCAACACTGCAGTTTAAACTTGAGTCCAGCTGTGCACAGAGAGGGAATCTTCACCAATTTCACCCACAGCACACATCCAAAGTGACTCCAAATGTTCCTGTCTCCACTTTGGGAAAATATGTAAACATTTCTGCATATCTCAAAACTAAATGAAGAGGTCAGTTTGCTCTCTATGAAGCTGTAAAAGCTGCTTTACTTTGAATCTCTTCTCATGAAATACTAGAATATATGTATAATTTTTTTTAGTTTTTTTCTTCTTTCTTAGCTCAGCTGTTGTTTTTGGTCTAGAGGTCTGTCTCAGTTATTTTCTCTGGTCGTTGTGCTGAACTAAAACAGCAGCAGAGGGAGATGTGAGAACGAGAATGTGAGAGAATCACATTTGTTTTGTCTCATTGTGGTTTTCCCATCCGACACATATGGGAACCTTGATAACAAATAGACCTTCAGGTTTCTTCTGAAAACGTCTTTTTGATAGCTCAGCGCTGACATATTCTCATTCTGACACATCTTTAAAAACGTGTATTGTGTAAAGGAAGTCATGCATTAAACACTGTGAATGAGACCCTGAGGTGCATCGTGATGGTAGGGTTGGAAATGAAAGGAAGTGTTTTTGACTCACCGACCCATAGAGCTCTCCTTTCTCATTCATGCCGAGGTAGAGTCCAGCGTCCACCCCTCTGATGCTGACCAGACCCACTGCCAGACTAATGAACTCCAGGATACCTGAGGTCAAATGAAAATGCGCATCAGTGGTATGGGTTTGGGTGTGAAACTTGTTTTTGCTTCAGCTGCTGATTCTGCTCTGCAAATGTATCACTGAAAACTTTTGTGCCAATAACTCTATAGTGTGTAGAATTTATGTTTAAGAAAAATCCAGCATTTCCCGACTAGCCCATTCTCCACTTAGGAGAAGTTTTAAAGCCACTTAAATCGTATTGTGTGGTTGATTACAAGAAAGACAAATTAATGAGAGCACTGCCAGATAAACATTTCTTTGATTTCTGTCTTTTCTTTTTAATCTGCCCAAAGTAGCATCATTCTAGTCTCTCATAATAAGTTGTGGTGTCTATAAATGTGTCCATCCTGTCTTTGGGACTTCCCAACCGGCTACTAAAGAAGTCACTTTTATGAAGACATGTGGGTAAAGTTCTTTGGTGAGGTGCTGACTCACAGGAAGTTACAGAAAAGCGAACATTTACATCAAAGCCAGGGGAACAACCGGTAAAATTAAAAGCCATTGGCAGTCGTGATGCAGAGGTTAGTCAGAGAGGACCCAGCTGGTCGCGCTGCCCGGCAGAGACCAGCTTACAACCACCTGGTCTCCATATCCTCGACCTCATGATGCCAGAGGATGGCACAGAGGATCCCTCTAATTTCATGTGAAGGGAACAGTGTGTTCATCACCTTCTAATCAAAACCGCGTCTACAGCTCAGACAAAGACGTCGCATTTTAAAGTGAAGCCAGAGACAAACACGCGGACCACCCATCCCAGTAAACCGGCTTGTTTTGGCAGGAGTCTGAACATTAAACCTTCCCTGAATTCCTCAGTGGTCATGCTTTAATTTGGAGTTATCCCGCTCTTTCCGCGGCTAGCGAGGCGGCCTGCACCTGTGAGATGACTGCACGGGTATGAGACGCGAGACATGTGCGTATCTGCCCTCCGGCCTCGTCGGTTTGACGTCGAGCCGCGAGCCGCACCTCGCTCCGTTTACGTTAATGGTACCGAGTCTTCCGAGCGTTGCGCACGCGATGCTTGTTCGCAGAAGACACCTGCGTCCCACGCGCAGCCCGGATTACCAGAAAAAAGGTGTGAGGTTCCCGTGCGCCAGGTGACAGTGACGCACGAATGAGTATTCACTGGGGATGCGCGGCTAGAAAAACCTCCTAATTAAACTCACTTCCCCCT
Source organism: Helostoma temminkii (assembly GCA_900302695.1). Lineage (NCBI taxonomy): Eukaryota > Metazoa > Chordata > Actinopteri > Anabantiformes > Helostomatidae > Helostoma > Helostoma temminkii. Next base: position 3,266 of record OMLM01009115.1, on the reverse strand, counting down.
GTAGAAAACACTCAGAACTGACAATACTGGATACAGGATCCACATCAGCGACCTGGTGCATTAACATTGTCCACAGCGGCAGAATCATAACATTTATCGAGGAGCTTTTCATTTAAATATCTGTCAACGGGCTAATTGTCGTTGTGTCGTTGATAGTAAAACGAGCTACAGCCACATTTCTGTCAGTTAAAAACAAACTAATTCCTAACAGCATTTAACAACCTTCAGTTTGTCAAATTACTCACAACACTTCCGTTTAATTTAGGCGCTAAAGAAATATTCTCACCAAATCTGCTGTGGTCTTGTCTCGTCCCATATACAGTCCCATTGGGCAATATCTCCAGCTGAAATCCGGTCCTGCAATAGAGCTGCCGCCGTCTCAGAATCCCTTTCAGGTGCGCGAAATCCGTCGGCAGCCCCCGCTGCAGCCTCCCTTCAATCTGCCCCAGCCGCTCACTCAACCCTACTGGAGACTCCGGTAAAGGCATATTCCCGAGTGCAGGAAAGCTTTGTAAATCCACGTCGGCTGTGCCCAGCAAACTCCCGACCTCTGCCATCGTGTGCACAGCTGTCAAATTAAGCGTAGGCATTTATAAAATGTTTCGGTGACTCAAAGAGAGAGAAAAGTTTACACAAGTCCAGGTCCATGCACGCACAAAGCGTACCCAGCGCGCCGTGCTCCCCCAAATCAGTGGAGTCCTCTGAGTTTATAGATTGTCCTGTGCTTTAATCATCAGTTTGATATCTCTGTTTATCGGATGGAAAGACTCTATTATATACATACTCCCCACGCATCCTCACATTGGATATTCAAACACAAGCCACGCCTGGCTGGCATCACTTCTTACCCCTTCTTACGCGCATCAGTTTCCTTTACTGAATGTGTAGCCTGCTTGCAGTCCGACTTCTGCTACTGATGCTGCTGTTGTCTATAGTTTTTGTCGCCGCTCTCCTAGAAAGCTGCAGTTATCTGTATTTCGAGCAAACAAATCCAAGTGCCGAAGTATCTTTTCATTGCTCCTGCGCTTTGCAGTCCGAGGCTGTCTGCTAAAAGCTCATCGTCTATCCAGGGGCAGGGAACTTTGGCAACAGTTTGTGATGCATTAAAAAGCAGCAGAGGTGAAAAAGCAAAGACCACCATTGTAAAAACAAATATCAGCTGATTCAAAAGCAAAAAGTTCATGTATCATAAACTGTAACAAACACAAAGCCAATCCATAATTTACACTGACTGGTTTTTGGTCACACCACAGCCTCTTCTGGAAACAAAAAAAGGAAAACCGCAAAGGAACAGGCGGACGTTCTCCCATAAGATTATCAAAAGAGCCTGTGCATAATCTCAGAGCAATCCAACCTCCTGCACAAGTGCTAACCACTGCTGTTTGCAACTTCTCCACCTCTTTGCTGGAAGCAGGTGCTTCTTCGCCCCTCTGCATAACGTTTGCAGTGTGCCCCAGCAAAGCAGCAGCTGAACCACTTGTACTACTGGCAAGGAAGGAAAAAAAAAGAAGAAGAAGAAAATGCTGATGACGTGTAGAATCAAATCTGACTGCAGTTTCTGTACGATCCTATGGAGTTATTAAAAGAGACTTGATTATATTTTAGTTTTAGGCAAGTTGTTATTTTTCCAGTAACACAAAGCAGGTAAAAAACTACACATGTATATTCACCATACAATAAATGTCATGCTGCATAACACCACACTGTAATACTCCTCTATTACAAGTAGAAATCATAATACACAATCACATATTTCTCATACTAAAGTGCAATAATATGCATCATTTCGTTATTTAACACTTAAAAAGTGAAATATCTCTGTGTAATGCAGCGAAGTGCAAGGATAAAGCTGGATAACATTTGAACGCTCAGGTAAGAACCTCGAAATAAGTACAAACAAGTCAGTGTACTTGTTTACTTATCACCACTGATTATCACCTTCACATCTGCAGCTTTCTCTCAGCTGAAGCCAAAGTACCACCACTGATGTGAAACATTTTGATATTTCAGGTGCTCAGTGAACTGTGCCATCATGCACATGAAAGAGAGCACACAGAAAGCCACAACACGAATAATGAATAATACGTGTAATTTATGATTGAATGGGGATTTCGCATCTCGTCTCTGTACAATGGGGCAACAGGTCCCAACTTGTGGCTTTTGCAGGAAAAAAGAAAAACGCAGCTGTTTAGTGAAGACTTTATTTTTGTGTGAGGACTGAAATGAAAACAAACTCCAGGAGTGTTTTAATTAGTTCACTGCTCTTGAGTTATCAGTGACAGTGGGATGGGGTGTGAGGAGACTGCATGATTACATCAATAACACAGTTTAACTATTAGACATGTTATTTTAGACCTCCTTCAAGCTGTTTTTGGAAACCCCCGTCCTGAGGGGGCGTTTTCACCTAAGAGCTGTTCATCACAAACAGCAGCAGCAGCTTCCCTGTAGAGAAATGGGATTTATGACGGTGTGTTGCCTCCAATGAATGGTGACAAATAGTGTGTTAAAATTACCTAAAGTGTGTATGATTGTTTTGATGTCACTGTCAGGCTTTGATTAATTTCTTGGCTTCTTGTTTTTGGCTAATTTATCAACTTTTGTGCTGCCGGCACAATCTATTTTGAAGCAGATGTGGCTGGCTTTGAGAGCTCCTCTGAGTGGGATACAGTATGATTGACCCTCCAAAGCATGCAGGCCTTTTTCACTGCTACTAATTATGCCGCTATAAATCTTACGGGTGTGTCATGACTGCATTGAAGTCAGAGGAGGGACAGTGGCTTTCAGCTGGTGTGGGATATGAAAGGTGGTGGGGGTGATGAATGCCCATGGGCCTCTGCTTGATGAATTGGGCAAGGGGTTGACGAGAAGTCAGGGATGGTCAGGCTTTGTGTGAACAGAGACCAGGGCCCTTGTTGCAGATGAGGATGAAAGGAGGATTCGTCTCAGCTAAAGGGTGGAAGGAGAGGGATAAAAGAAAACAGAGGAGAAAGAGAGAAAGAAAGACCAAGATTGGGCAAGTGAAACAGAGTAGTAGAAAATTAAAAGGAAACACCCAACCCCTTTTTCCTCCCTCCTCATGAGCATGTTCTGACTTTCACTCACTGTCCATCTCCTCTACACAAAAGAGGAATCAATCTTAATGGTGAAGTCCTACAATAAAAATGTAAAGGTGGGAAATTTTGATTTCTTTGATTTTTTTTTGTAGCCATTATAGCTACATCTGTTGCTGGTCAGCCATATTTTATAGTTGACATGACAGATTTATG